>JAHLJT010009419.1:127346633-127389830 GCA_031308135.1 Acheta domesticus
ATTAGTCATGAGATGAATAAAATCAAGTTATGATCAAGAAACTGAATAACAACATAATCCGGTAAAGCGCTTCTGCCATCCAACCTCTATTCCAGAAACGTGAAAAGGTATTTTGATAAAGTAGACTGTTATATCTGTCACGAAGCCTCGATTTTTTCCTCCCAAATGGGAATATTTTTCTTGTCAATAATGATCAATGTAAAAACCGTAACATGCTTGAATGAAGTGAAGGTTTTGGTGCATAACTAACATTTCTTTGCACAATGGGACAGGGTACAGGGTACAGTATTTACACACACGAGGTAACTCCAAGGAACTGTTTCATAGTTTTAGCCAACCACAGGTTTTACAAAGTCTGCTTTCGAACTCAGCGTCACGATCCCTATCCTTTCTCCTATCTCCAACGCATCGCAAAACTCGAAACGCATCGTTCAGCTTTCTGAGGGCGCAGAAGATTCGTCATCCTGTCACTTGAGGCGCCACGTGGCCCGACAGCTTGTAACCCTCGTCGTCGCCGACGGGCAGCAACCCAGGCGAAAGGTCGGTGTACCCTGTCATCCGCTGAAACTCTTCCCGCCCCCAAGTTTCCAGAAACAAACGCAGCATGGTTTCCCACGTACCGGAATATCGTGCGTTATCACACATTTACCCGCAACTCTGCAATACATCGAGCTTGTGAGAGGACAGTGTTGGCAACTATTGTGGACAAATTTTGTCATCCCGCGTTAGAAAACTAGTACATAGCTTCCTGCAAACCTGCCATCATTAACGTCCAAGAGATACAGGACTCGATTTGCATTGTTTGTCATGCAAATATGTCGTAAATTTGTTTGACAGGCAAATACGTTGGTTAAATCTATACATTATTGCTTAATTTCCTAAAGCATCAACGCCCCAATGTTTGCACATGAATCTTGTTTCAATAGAAAATAGTATTTTTTTGTACTGAACATTTTATTTTATATAAAATATTTTTATTTTGTCTCAAGAAATGTGACCAGCTCTTTGTAGTTCACTGACACCTTTTGGAATTTGAATCACATAAAATTGTTCCTTGAACTTCACTTCAGTTCATGTGATAATGATCACTAGCAATACGTTCTTACAAAACTTTCTCATGGAATACCTACATTGACTTTTATTGTGTACGTGGCAAAAGAGTTTACTGTCTAAAACACACTTTTTAGATCCAGTGTTTTAGGAAGTTTCAATAAATTGTTAATTTAGAGGTTAAGTTTTTAAAAATCGCTGGATTGATGAATAAAAGTATTAATTTGCAGAACCACAAAAGCTTAAACAGAATGGCTTAGTGAACAGAATTAAAGGAAAATTCTTTATTTAATTTCCGATGAACTGTTATTTATCTCGACTGCTATATTATGGCGTGAATGAAATGACAATTGGATTCGAGGAACAGTAATACAGGATTCGGGGAATTAAAACACAGATTTGCACATTGGTGGTGACATCATGTCTGGTCTGAGCATATTCAGAAATGAACTTTCCATTAATATTTGAAATCAAAGTAAGCAATTAAAATCTGTCTCTAAAACGTGAATGAAAAAAATTCAAACTAATTAGACTACCACCATTCCAGATCTCACATAATTTAGTAGAATGGCTATATGAAATTGAAATTTGATTCATTATGCCATGATTATAAACTGAGAAATAGGCCATTTCTGATCGACTAGTTGAAGGTAGGTGTAATTTCCTTGAGATATGGCTACACGGCACCATTTTGCTGCAATCATTGTTTGACGAAACTGATCACCCTCAGACAATAGGAATACAGTGGACGCTTAGCGTTGCCAGATTATTAAATGTGTAACCCAGTACCAACCTTCAAAATCCGGTACTTCCACTAAAATTCACAAATCCATCAGTACGGTAACTTTTATTTTGTTCTAGATTACGGTAACAATAGAGTTCATTTTTCCTATGTTAGTAAAGTAGTCAAGGCACTCATTCTTTCCCACGAATACGATAGTAAATAACTCTCATAAAATCGAATGTTTACGATATTTAATTGTGTCTTCTGCCTATCAAGCCCCGTTTCAGCCAATTTCCAATTTTATAAAGCTTTACTATTACGAAAATGTTTCTCAGGCAATTCGAAGAGTTCTAGGTAGTGAGGGAGGAGAGGCGCCGAGCGAAAGTTCCACCTAGTGCTTGCCAGACGTACCACGATCCTAGTATTTTTACCACGATTTTAACGAAGATACCGTGCACCATGCTGGTACGTTTAAATATCAAGATCTTGAATTTACGCTAAGTGATGTGCAATTTAAAATTCCTTTAATTATTTTTTATTCAATAAATTAAATCAATACCAATATTAAATATTCCTTGGCCTTTTTCTACGATATGCAAATATATCATAATAATAATCAACCTTATATGCAGACATAGAAAAGGATATAACGACTTAAGTCTTCAATTCAGTTTATCAATATAAAATGAATCGACCTTGAGCTAAGCTTAACGAACTTAATCTCCACGTTAAAAGCACAACATTTATAATATGAACAATTTCATATTTAAATCAATTGACATTGGGAACAGGATTTTTAGTAAAAGAACCAAGGTTTTTGAATGTGGGTGCTGCGATGTACATTTCATCATCTGGCAACGCTGTGAGCCCGTGTGAGCAGAGGCGAAGGACGGTCTCCCGAGACGAGTACAGGAGCGCTCTTCTCTGGTCCTCGGGCAGGAAAATGGCTCCTCGCCGCTTTAATATCCAAATCCGGAAGTATATTGAATCTTGTCGGATTTCTTCCTACCGAAATATCCGTCTTTCCGATCTGGTTTAAACGGAGTCTGCATCTCATTTTATGACGCGTAGCGCCACGCGCTGTGGACCGGGTGGGTGACAAATGTGACCCACAAATGTGAAGACGTCGTGCGAGATTTTGTGACGCGTTCATGTAGACGTGATTTAAAATTTATTGATCCCAATAGCGTACTGTCCAAAGAATAAGTGGTTTGCTGAAAGAAAATTGCGTAGCAAAACGTTCATAAGTAAGAATATGATAAAGTGGGTCCCATATCTTCTTTTCAGAAACAATATTGGTAAGATTATTTAAGAATGATACACATTTCAGAAAGAAAGATATTCATTCAGCGTAAAATTATATTATCAAAATTGCAAACATTTCACTGTTGTCTTTGCAACAATAACTGTAAACTCTTCTAAACCCCTCAACATTGAAGGTAAATGTGGATATTAGGGTAGTTTATGTTGAAACATATCTGAAATGATAATGTTACTGTGAAAAATAATACTATCCACCTTAAAAACACTCATTTTTTTGAGAAAGACGAAAGCAATGAAGAATATGCTGTTTTGCATAGCGCAGAAGAGTATTTTTAGTGTACAATGCTCTAGTTATTCAGTGTGTGCTCTCACGACTCGTGTCCTGCTGTGCGATGATTTCCAAGACACATGACACGCGCGCCTGCACAAAGCGGTTCTGCAACCCCAGAATTCCTTGCGCGCATACGCTAAAATTCGCATAATATTTCGGCAAGAGGAACCGTGTAAATCAGGCGTTAGCTATTTAAGCTATTAAATATGCTATTTTGGCTCGTATGTATTAATAATTATGCATTTTTACTAGCGGAACCCGGCAGATATTGTTCTGCCCTTCATCTCCTTTCTACTTCCACCTTCCTTTCTATCACTCCATCTCTCCCTCACTCTTCGTTTCTATTTCCGTCTCACTCTATCTTTCTCTCTCTGTCCCTGTCTGAGTCTGACTGTCTCTATCTCTGTCTCTCTCATCATTCTCATTTAGTTGCAAATTCAGCACGACTCTGAGCAGGTGGAGTACTATTGTGAAGCACCGGACCAACAAAAATGTAATAGAACTTTCAAGAAGATCTCATCCTGTAGATAACGATATGAGGAACGTTTCTTTGATAATGGAATTCGCAAATTTCAACGCAATTTCATTGACACAAAGAATTAAGTTCTCTTACCATAGTAGAAATTACCAGACCTATTGGTTTGGATTAAAAAATACAAGAAATCTTTTCTTTTCTGAAGTAATTAGTACATGTAAGTAGTCGACTCTTTGTTTCAGCTCTTGAATAATAGCTTTCGCGCGGCAGAAAATTGCCACTTTCGCAATATAAATGCACAGTTGAAGGAAAGAGGGCTGCATTAAGAATACTTTAAAGTATAAAATACAGAACTAAATCATTCACACTTCCGCGTAGCCAAAACTTCTTTTCTCTACAAGCACAATCCTTGTGAATTGCCTTGAATTGGGGAGTAAACTACCTCTTTCCGCCACCTTCCAACACAGAATTGACGCGTACGGGAAATGAACTGTTTCAACTCGCACAAAACTTACACCCAAAAATTACACCGTTTTGTATTCGTCTCCCAGAGCAACTAGAGAAAACTCGTTAGACGTCAGCGCAAACTTCCACCAAAACTCCATTCCGTTCAGCGAAGAAAAGCGCGAGCGTGAAGGGACGCGGCGACCTTCAGGGGAGCAGCCACGTGCCGCCCCACGTGCCACCCCACGTGCAGCGTGAGGGCTGAGGCGCGAAGGAGGGCACGAGGGCGACGCAGGGGTCGTTGCGGCAGAGTGATGGGGAGGGGGAAGAGAGAAAGAGGGAGGAGCTAAACAAGACGAATGCCCCCATACCGCGCTGTCCCTGCGCGAGAAAGGGCTTCCTTTGGCGGCGGAAGCACGTGAGCGCCCGTCTCCTCCCGGGGGTTCCCCGTGTTAAACGAGTTGGACGGGCGTTGTGGAACTCCGTTATGAGGCGGCGTGCGCTCCGTCTTCGAGTGCAGGCTTGTGCTCGGTCACACTACCGGTAGTATTCGATAGAACCGTACTATCAAAACTTTCGATACTACTTCTGCAAACTATGAAATACTATCGAAATCAATTTTTATTAAATTGCGCAGGGTGAGGACGCAGGTCGTTGTGGACGAGGGAAGAGAAAAGAGGGAGGAGCTAAACAAGACGAATGCCCCCAAACCGCGCTGTCCCTACGCGAAGAGGGCCTTCCTTTGGCGGCGGAAGCACGTGAGTACCCTTTCTCTCCGGGAGATTCCCCGGGTTAAACCTTGAATGGGCGATGTGGAACCAGTGTTGCCAGTCTTACCAGAATTGTAGTATTTTTACCAGTATTTTAAGGAAGGTACCATGTACCAGGATGGAAACATCTTGGTACGTTTAAATACTATATTTTTCAGTCTAGAGTTGTTGATAATATACGACTTAAGATTCATATTAAATTTTATATTCAATAATTTAAAACTAACACCAATATAACAAAAAAATTACAATGGTGAAAACACTACAGGTGACGTAGGATGCTCTTTTCCAGCACATGATATAGTAGAAAAGGATAGAACATCTTTGCCTTCCATTTAGTTTATCGATATAAAATGAATCGATGTAGATTTTAGTTAAACGAACTCCATGTACGCGTTAAAAATATAATAGAGGTATAATACGAACAATGTCAGAATTTAAATCAATTGTCGTAGGTACCAGGAATTTTAGTGAAGTTCCAGGAGTTTTGAAGGTTATTACATTTAATCATCTGGCAATGCTGTTTGGAACTCCAGTAAGAGGTGACGTGTGCTCTATCTTCGAATGCAGACTGATGCGGTTTTGCGAAACCTAACAGAATCCTTGCTTTCTGTATATTAACTTATTGAGTGTTCGTGCGCTGACTATTGTATTCAACGAAGTATTCGTTCTCTTACTGACTTACGGGGAATGTTAAGGAAAAGATGAAGTGAGAATTTTACTTGAAATAAACCTACTTTTTTTGGGCACCTTTTACTTGTTCACGTATACTGTCCTTTTTGGTGAATTATAGTTGACATTCCAAAAATTTAATTTTTATTGTTATATAAAACCTAAATTTCCGCAAAAAAATTGTATTGGCAACTGAAAATAATATTGCAAGTGACAATGCTTTGTTATTAAAAATTGTTCACAAATGTTTTAACATATAAATTGTAAAACTCAGATTAAAGATGTACTAATAAATTTTAGATAATACGGAAGCAGATATAGTACATCAAATTATTTTAAATTGGCGAAAATACTAATTCTGCAGTTCTTTTATTTTCAATAAGATACAGGGTACAATGAAACCTCTCAGTTAAAGATTCTAAATTCTATATATATAATTTGTATATATTCTATACATAACCAGATGTTTTATTGGGTAACACATTATGATATCTGTTATTGTCATTTAATTTTTGACCATAATATCTACTGTTTAAAAAGTTTTTTTTTCGCTAACAGTTTGGAAACAAATCTTCAAACGACCTCTATTTCTGAAGGCATTGTGGTTTGAATTCTAGACTGCAGCACCTCTGCTGATGCACTGCGCACCACTTTAGCGAATCCGGCGTCCCACGTAAAACAATGAAACAGCGAGAGGGGGTGGGGCTGAAACCGGCGCGGAAGGGCGCGGCTGTGTTTCGTCTGGCCTAGTTGCTGAGTACGATGGCAAGTGGTGCAGTGGTGCATCTGCAATGATCGCCTTTCGTTGCCGCAACCAGCCCAAGCCGCTTACCGTTCTCGCACTGCGACCATTCGCAACATTTCTCGTTCCAGGTAGGCACTTCGCTACTTCAAGGGATCTAGTGCATTTGAAAAGCGCGTGGTCACTACGAATTTCCACTTTCACCAACACGGATGCAAATAATTCAAACATCAATTTTTGCCTCTAATGATTGTTGGTGATACACGCGACATGGAAAAAAGAAGAGAATATAAGCGTTTACATGTAACGCGTAACTATGTATTCATTGTGTTCTAAAAGAGACTAAAACATATTGTATCGAGTTGTACGATGTATTAAGTTGAACAGAATATTAAAAGATTATCATCAGTAAACGTTGACTTTTTGCTTGAAAAATAGTGGTGACCATAATTACACTGTTTAAATGTCGAAAACGACAAGACAAACTTTATATTATGCGATATATTTTTGTAATGGAGTACATCAATCTGAATGATATATTCTTTTTTTTTTTCAAATTTTGACTAATTCTGTGCATGAACATTTTTTTAGTCAGATGTCTTGATATATGAGAACAAATGATTGGCCCTTTTGCATCTACGCCATTCACACGACCAAGGTTTCCAATTTACGAACTTCCTACGATTCCACCACCGACCCATCTCTATTCCTCAGTCTCAACTTCATTGTCAGACCAGTTCATTCCAGTTGAAGCAGCCACATGGCTTCTCTGAGTCTCTCCAACCCTTTGCTCAGTGAGCACGCTCTTGAAGGCCCCAAAATGCACGGACTGCTATCCGACCGCGAACAGGTAGATGCATTGCAATAGTTTCGGAATGGCACAGGCACGGCGTCGAATTTCGGTAAGGACTGACAGTCCAACTCGCTAATTAGTTGGATGATGCCGTCTCCCCGCTTGAAAGCGCTTGAAGCGATGAGTATCACCACTAGAGCGCACAGATAGTACGGAAAACTCCTTCGAACTCGGAAGCTACGATGACATTGTCAAGACCCTTCCAACGAAATCAATAAATTTAGTAAATTAAATATTTTGATTGAATTAAGAAATGTACTTAGATTAATAGTTATTATGTTGTATGTTATGTTTTTACATAACATACAACATAATAACATAAGTATGTTTTACTTAATGTAAGCAAAAATATTACCGCCGGCCTGGATATACCAGGTCGTAAATATTGAAGAGCCCTACCAGCATTGGCTCGACAGGTCGCGCGTTCGAATCCCTCTTGGGGCATGGATGGATGTTGTATGGGTTTATGTTGTCCTTACGTGTTCTCCTTAAAGTTCCCTCTACAGTTTAAAAATCATAGTAATCGTTATATGACCAGGATGTTCAAAAGCAACCAAGAAGTATTACCCTTAACATTTAATTCAGTTCTTAAACAATAAATGAATAAAAACAGACTTAGAAATGATACTGACAAAGTAAGGACATCAGAAATACAGACTAATCAAAGACTGAATCAATAGAGCATTCAACGTCTACATTGATGATATGATTATGGAATCCAAAGAGAGAACAGCTCAGGAATAAATATCGAGTTGAACTGATATTATCAACAAATTTCTTGTCATTGATTGTAAAGTAATCATACAAAATCACAAAAGTATGCAAATGAACTGTTTTTTAGATGATGCTTGATAGTTTTTATAAATGCGCAGTATTGAGTATATTTACATTCGAAAACTTCTGAGATTTCGAAAAACGTATTAAGAGATTATTTGAAACAATTCTTCTCTTTTTCTATTTCTTTTTCTTCTTCTTATTATTACTATTAAAGTATATTATTAATGCAATTCTTTAAAAAAAGTGCATCATTACATTGTTGCTTTTAATCAATACTACCCTAACATTTTGAAATCAAGTCTGGAAGGTTTTCGAAAATACGACACTTTATTAGCAAATAAAATTGGTATTAAATCATGCGTATGATTTCGTCGTGTTTCGTTGTTTGGAGGCAGTTAGCCTTAGATTAATATTGGAAAGTCTATTTCATGATGGAAATATGGAACATATTTCTAACCAGAACTAGTGGTGCTACAGAATGGCACAGACTTTCCCGTATTAGTTTTCTATTTCCTTGAGTCTTTGCTAGCTATTCGGAATTGCCACATACTCGTTCTTACCAGCTACCATTTATCACCGCCAAAAAGTATTTTTTTTGTCATTTTCTTAATTTCTCCGTTTCCTATTAGTAGAACGAAAATATTAATCTTAGAATATTCAAGAATACAAAAACCTAGTCCTAAATGGCAATTTTCTTTTAAAAATTATGTGCCGTTTTAAAAAATGGCGTTTTAGCGCTATTAAAAATGCGAAATTTGAATTTAATTTTCACAGAAAAGTTTTGAGTTTTTAAAATTCTTTATTTGAAGTTATTTGAAGCACTTACACTCACAAATATAATAATTTTTACATATTGCTGGTAATGTGCATATTAAAGATGTGAGAATATTAAAAAAATACATATATATAATTTTAGAAAAAAATCTCAAAATAAACTTTACGTCATATTAAAGAGTGTAATTAGCACTATCCGCTACAAAAGTTTGAAGAAAAAATTTGCAGCCATACATGAGAAAATGGCGTTCGAGCGTTTCTGAAAATGCGGAATTTTGACCTCTTCACAAAAAACGGTTGTGTTTTCAAGAAACTTTACATGACATTATTTAAAGCACATATAGTCGTAAATATAATAATGTGAAAAAATCGCCGCTAATGTAAATATTAACGACGTGAGAGACAAATCAAAAATATTACATTTTTCCAATTTTTGAAAAAACAAAAGAATAGAGCAATATGGCGTTTTGTCATCTCATAAAATACATTAGGCCCTATACCTGCCAAAAGTTTAAAGAAAAAAATGTGGAGCCGTTTTTGAGAAAATTTTGGTTTTTGTAATTTTTTAAAAATGCACATATTGCGCGAAAACTACTAATGTTTTAAAAAAAATATATATGACCTTAATGAAAGAACTCACTCTCTATCTTCAATTTTGCAGTTCCAGAAAGACGCCGAAAAACTTTTATACTTTTGCAATTTTCGAAAATTCAGAGTTATCCGTGAAAATCGGAGCTATGCCATGTTAAAAAGTGTATTTTACTCTATTCTTACGAGAAACTTAAAAAAATTGGAGCCGTTTTTGAGAAAATTTTGAAAATGTCGGGGGGCTTCCTGAAAAATACCCCCAAATTTTACAGAATCTTCTTCAAAATCTCAAAGCTTTGACTAGAACCACATCGACCGGGGAATACCCATTTTGGAAGAAATTGTACGTATGGTTTAGGCGGTAGCAGTGTTCACACGGACAGACAGACGGACGTTTTCTTTCAATTGTTTTTTCGGTATCAAGGACCCACAATTCAGTGTTTCTGGCTACACCACGTGTTAGGGGATTGTTTTTCTTAATTTAGCAACTGGTTTTATCCACTTTTTCGTTATCATGGCCCGGCAATGAATTTTTTCCGTCGAAAATAGGCAATTTTTTAGCGCAGCATTACATAACTTTCCATATACTACTCACTACGTACGTATCACTCCGTGTATACGTACGTATACGGGAAAATAAAAATGCAAAATAAAAACAGTGAAAAAAGTTTCTGTTCAACAGTACTTCTTCAAAAACATATACCTTCACATATTTCAAAGATCCTTTGAATTGTTCAGATATCTGGCTTAATTTGGCTGGAAGAGAAATAATGTAAACAAAATGACATATAGTAGGGAAATTTGCTTTGAGAGAATGGGTCCTTAACTGAACAAGCTTATGTGGTTGATGATTGTAAAAACAGATGAACATGTAAACAAAGGAAGTGTTTTGATATGGACTGCACAGTGTGAAAGGGGCGGGAAAATTGAACTTTGCGATGGAGAAGGGAAACGAGCGCACAACGAATAAAATCCTGTTTTGTTTATTCAATTATCATAAGAGAGTAGACCGGGAAGAGAAATACAACCAGCTAGATACATAATATGCAATCAATGAACAACGGGCGTGACCATTAGACCATTGAAACTGCTCACATTTTTTCAGTTTTAAGAGAAATGCAATGCTAAATTAGGTAGTTGTTACAGCTACGAGACAGTAAAAAAGTGGTATCAGTATTTCTTTGATATTTCAAGATATTGATGATAACTTATTTCATGAATAATTCAGATTACAAGTCTGTGTGTATGTATGTTAGCATGGATCGCTGAGATGCTGAATATGCAGCGAGAGGAGAAAGTAAGTAGTTCCTGTATAGTCGATCAAGCCTAAAGAGAGGTTGAAAGAAGAGAATTTGAAATGAACTCTTGAATTGATACAATAACAATTGTTATAGTAGCTGAATTCGTTTAAAAAGAATTTTATATCAATTCACAATATAACAGACAGTAACATGAATTACATTTTAGTTGACATTCCGACTCGTGACTATGTATGCTGTCTGCGTGTAAAGTGCTTCTGTGTCCCTGTAGTTGACATCAGGACAATGAAGTATGCGGAAAATTATTAAAAATGTTGAATTATTAGTAATTTTCCGCACACTCTATTTTTATACTAAATTGGCGATGAATTTTACGGCCCAACGCCCTTCCGCACACCAACCACAGGGACACACAAGCACTTTACACACAGACTTACATACTATCATGAAACCATTGCATAAGAAAAGTTAAATTCATTATAGACAATCAGGTGATAATATAATATAATTCATAAAACAAAGTTGAAGTTTGTACAACGTTTCAGAGAACTGTTTGTCTCCATCATCAGGTACTCTGGCTAAAATCAAATTTATTTCATTAATACTGAAATGAAATCAATCTTTATAAACATCATGTAAGCAGAAAAAAATATTAAATAATGGAAGCTTACCTAACTGATATATTAGATATGTTTCGAGTTTTAGTTTAGAACACATACAGTATTTGTACATGTTTAACATTACTGGCTGAACATATGCAAATAAAGTAAAATACGACATTATTTCGCTGAGGACAAAGTCCTGTACGTGAACCTGCAATGACTAAACATAGATTGGTAGTCTAAAAATCTTTGTTTATTACTATGAAAAGAAAAGAAAGAACAAAATATTATAAGAAATTAAAGATATTTTTATGAAATTTAATTTTATGTTTTATTGAACAAAACTAACACACGCTATGCTTGGTCACTGTATAGGTAGACAATATGACCTTACAATTTCTTCATCTATTTGGATAATCCAACTTCTGAGACGCTTTCTATACTTTCATTTGTTCATATCACAGCTCTTCAGTTTAGTATTCAGTGAATTGAATATTTTATGGCTTCTGTAGTAATGACTTCTTCTACTAATTTGTTTATTAATAATGTTTGGAATGACGTTTGTATTCCTCTTTGTTGAGACTAGCTTGCTATACTCATCATGTAGGAACTTAAAGTCGTGGAGTAAAGCTTTTTCTAAATAGAATTTTTAACACTTCTATGTATACAAATAATATACAATTCTGCATATCTTAAATTACACTATTTACCAATAGGCTTTTTCATTTCCCACAACACGCCATTTAGGGTAGTCGGAATGATCTATCGCCAATGTTAATGTATGGAACATTTTCTGAGAAACTATTTAATTTACAGACATGAAATTTTTGTGAGTGTAGATTCACGTTTTATAAGTCCACTGACAAAGCCGTATTTTAAAAGGTGTTACTAGTTTTTGAAACATAAATTTTTGTCCATTGTATTAGTTTTGTCCTTAAAAATACTAACATTTATGTGAATCTTGTCTAGAGTATTTAATATATTTAAAAAAACGTCCCGTTTAGTGGGTAAACGGGTGTGCTACATGTTCTGTTAAAATTTGAGCATCCTACTATTAGTAGTTTTTGAGAAATTGTTCCCTAAAAATGAAAATTTTGAACTTACGGGAAATGGCTCCTAACGTCTTCAGTGCATTCCTGATCCTTATACTGGGCAAACACAAACACCGAAAACTACAAAGTAATTAATGATACAGAAAAGTAAAAAAATATATTTTTATCATATTTGCCCATTGTGGCTCCTTTTAATGTTACAAAACGGTGAGCGGTGGAGCACTTAGTAAACGAGCGAGGGTTGCAGCCGCAAAGCGCGTGCGGGCGTGCTAAGGGGCGGGCGCAACCAGAGGGGGTATCGCAGGCAAAACGTGCGTGGCGCGCAGAGCGAGGAGGTGGGGGGTGAGGCCGTGCGTGGGCGCGAGGCAGGCCCGCACGTGCGTCGGTGCCCTCGCCCTCGCCCTAATGGCCAGGTCGGCCCATTCGGCGTAAATCTCGCGGTCCCGCCCGCCCGCATTGCCCCCGCGCCCGGCGCTGCCCTGCGCTGGGCGACCGTGGCGAGCGCACCGAGGCCTACCCGGTGCCTGTGTGTGTGTGTGTGTGTGTGTGTGTGTGTATGTGGGGGGGCGGCGATTTCGCGGTTGCTGCCTCTACCGTCCATGCCAGCCCTGCACCGGCCGTCCGCACTCTTGCCACTCCAAGCTTGCCAACCGCGACCCTGCAATTCTCGCCGTTGCCAATCGCGCCATTGCTACGTCCGCCCCTGCCACCTCTGCTCGTGCCAACCCTCTCCCTATCACTCTCCCCCTGCAAACTCCATCCCTGGAAAGCTTACCCCTTCCAATCGTGTTCCTAGCATACTCTCTTCTGTCACCCCGCTCCATGGCCATCGCCACCTCTGCGTCCGCTTCTGTTCTATGAATACCGAAATGACAGCGGTAAATGTATTTATACTGATATAGAAATACCTTTATTCGAAATCACTTAAAAATACCGGTATACCAGGTCATATAGCGGAGTTAGAGATATTTGATCTTTATCACACGCCTTTTACCAGAAAAAAAACCCTTACGTGTTGGACAATTACTCACCAGGGACACCGTAGCGCAAGGGTATGTTTTTTATTTATTTGTCCTCCACAGTTGTTATTGATTTTCGAAACACTTAAAAACAGACTTGCGTGGGATTATTAGGAGCTTATGACACTGCACTTGCAAAACTAAAAGGGAGCCAGCGAATATGACTTTTACACTCTTTCTTCAACGAACGCATGCGCAACAAAATTTGCCACTGGTTGCCAATTCAACGGTTTGCCTGCAACGGCGGGCGAAGTGGTCACGTAAGGTCATCACGCAAAACGTTTCTAAACTATTGCTAATATTCATAAAAAATTGGATACATGGGGTTTTATGTAGTGTTGTCAGAGCTGGGGAAAGCGCATGATTTCGTGTATCCAACAATAAAGAATATAATTGTTCTGCGTTCTGCCGTAGCGTTCTCCATGCATGAGTTGGTGCGTCATATTTTATTTTGTTGATAAGCATCTCGCAAAATCGTTAATGAATGCAAGATAGTATCTCTGTTGATGAGGGTGGTGTGAGCGACATTATTTTCCATTGAAAATACCGGTATTATCCGATATTTTCAATATCTTTTCGGTCCCTGTTTGCTATCACCATTGCTATCTCCGCCGACGCGTCTGGAATTGCTTTTGTCGTTAACTCTAACGTCGCTTGTCAGTGCCTTTTCGAAGTCTTTGCCGTCGTCACTGTCTTTCTGGCTGTCGCTGCCTCTGCGGTTGCCTCTCTCGCTCAGATTGTCTGTCTGTGACGCTACCTCTGTTGCTTCCTCAGTCCCAGACACTACTGGACGCTTCTCTTACTATATCTTTAGCTGCGCTGCCTTTGCCAAGAAAAATGAATTTGTTCAAAACCAGTTCGGATGAACAACTCAAGCTGTTGGATATGTTACTGATGTAATCGAGGCTCCTTCCATTCTTTCAAGTGAACTCAGCTTGCAAACGTTTGGTTTGGCCCGTGATTTGCAAGAAAATCTGTCTTTATTTATCCCGAAATCGGTCGAACCGACAACTGTCACAGGAATTAGATTCACCACAGGAACCTTAGATTCCATACGCACAACGTCTGACATTACAATTTCTGAGAAAAGAAATCGTATAAGCTACTCAGGATTTCTGTGGAGAACATTTGTTGCATCTCGTAAATATTATTTGAAGTACCTAAAACAATATTAAAATCGATGAAATCAGAGAAAATGCATTAAAAATTAAGGAGAAAAGGTAAAAAATGACTTGTTAGTCTAAATCGACGAAGAATGAAAAAAAATCCCTTTCGAATTTTATTAAAATCAGTCCCTAGTCACGACCATCATTTCTTTACTCCCCCCGGTCCATTCCTCCGATTGGCATGTCATCATACCTTACCTGCTCTCCCGACCTCCTACTCCTCCTAATGTACTCTCCATTCTGACCTAAACCGCCGCTCCTCTCGTATTTCTGAGCTACACATGCTACGCGCCACTGCTATCCCCAACGTTCGTGGTTTCTATTGAGGTCGCCTACATTTACGTATTATTTGTATTAATTCTGCCTTTGCCACACCGCAGCCCTTGAAATCTCTTCATCTACACCCCCACGTCACCAATTCTGTTTCTCTGAATCGTGGTTTAAATGTTGTTGACTCAATTTTGTGCAAAAATATCCATGTATGTACAGCTAAATGCTATGAGAGTTTATAAGATTATTTAATACTAATACACTTAACTAAATTGTCAGCAACTAATTTATCAAAATGAAGTGTACTTAAAAATACACGTTTTATAGAATTCATTTCATAAGAGTTGAAAGAAGTGATTACTTTATCCAGGCTATCGATTTGCTTTAAATTCACAATTATAGACTATTCGCTTGACTCGAATCTAAGAAAATGTATTCCAACCTTCGAGAATGTAAGGTAATGCTCTTGTTATGATAAATAATGAAGCTGCAAACTTTTGAATGAAGTCTCTGCGTGTCACCACGAATTTTGAATTTTCTTTGTGACAGAAACATGCGCATCTCGTACAGTGCAATGCCTCCCCTCACGCTCCCTGCGTTTGCGCCCGACATCAATTGGCATTCTCCCACAGTGCCAGCGTCCGCTACCACCGAAAACCGCCGCCACTGCTACTGCTACGACTTGGGAATGGCTGGGCTACTGATGTGAGGAGGAGGCTCTCTTCTAAATGCTACACGAGGGGAACTGAAAAAGTGCGGAGAACAACCATGTGTATGCAAAACATAGATCCGATTAAATCATAAATATATTATATGATTGCTTGATTATATACTATTATTTATAATGATCCTTGTTTTTTCTAAATAATTTATAAAACCATTATAATAGTATTAAAAAAGTTAGTATTTAAATTGTAGTTATTCGCTTTCACCTCCGAAAGAAAATAAAGATTCAATACGCGAAGGATTTTTCTTTTCAATTGTTAGATCGGCATCGAAAATAATAAAGTAAAAAGAATTAGTAGCAAATAATGTTTGTAGACTGGCAATCTACTGTGAGATGGATTGGACAAAACAGTATCGTTGCCATAAAAATTTCAGTGTTCACAGGCGAGAAGGAGATCAGGTAGACCTACAACTCGTCTCCGTGGGGAGGGGGACGTGATGTGACATTGATTAGGATAAATAGGTACGAAACTGTTCTCTTAACAGAGAGACCTCGATAGAATAATGTTTAAGGGCAATAGAGGCAAAGGAAAAAACTAAAATTGAAACAAAACGAAACAAAAAGCAGGAAAGCAAACGAAATGTGGTTGTAGAAAAAAAAATTAGTCCTCAAAAGTAATTAAACTTATTTCAATTAAAGATATGGGCGCAATAGCAAAGGTATATCTTGCAGCAGATATGCAACAGAGACGCTGAAAATATGAGTAATGGAGATCATAGTATTTTGGGACGTAAACAAATTTTGCGAGATTTGGGCAGAAAAACATAGGGAGGGCGAGCTGTCTCAGCATAGCTAGTGATAACAGGCGTGACGAACGGGTTGTAAGGCTCCATTGTTATTCATAAAAACTGAAGGGAGAGCATGGACATATTTTATAAATGAAGCTACAAATTAGATAGTGTCGACTGTTAAAAAAGGTAGGAATGACAACCACATGCGACAAATCCGTTTACAAGAAAATCAAATACAATACGCGTCGAAATCAAAATTCAATACTTGGTAGAAGCTCTTTATACTGACAGTTCGCAGTAACACATTACACATTCATTAATGTAAGTTCTTGTATACGTGCGTATATACAGAGTAGAAAACTTAGTTTCGAGAACGTTATATTTGGCAGCGGAAAATTGATTTCGAGATTTCAACGGATATACATGCTTTGGAGTCCCCTAACATCGAAAAAGTAGTTTTCTTCAAAACCCCGCCAGTCTGTTTGTTCGAAATCTCGTCCGCCTATCCGTCCATCTGCCCATACATCTGTATGTCAGTCCATACGTCCATATGCCCGAACCGTCATCTGCAAGTTTGTCCGTCAAGCCGTCCGTCCATACTGAATCGGCCGAACGACGTTTTCTGGAAAACTATACTTCAAATGTTTCAATGAAAATTTTACAAAGAGGAGGTTTTACTTTCCAATCATATTCTTATTATTGTATTTCAATTTTTCTATAAGATACCGAAAATTGTGAAAATTTGAAAATTTCAGGCATTGATAGAAAGCAGCTGGGAAGAGGGTGGGGTAATATTGAAAATATAATCCAGACAGAATAAATTAGGAAACTAATACGTGAAAATGCTATTATGTATCATCGCGAATTTAATTTTAAATCATACTTCAGTTGTTCACATTGGCTGTCTTGTTCAAATTCATTATCTTTAATTTTAATGGTTTATCTACAACCTATTTCTACGCAGTATATATTATCAATATAATTACGAAACAGAGAAGTTATAAAGAGGGAGTAAATTTGGGAACTACTGACTGGTTAATTTTGGCAACCAATCTGCCTGAGTCTACATGTGTATCTCTCGGTTAGAAAGTCAGTTGGTCATTTTTTTCACAATTCATTGATGGTGAAATCGTGCTTTAACAGAAGTAAATAACATCGTCACTGAGCATTACAAAATAAATATAACAATTATTTTAATAATTATAGTAAGAAGTTAATTAATGGTAATATTTTTCATGTTAATGTTTTGATAAGAACATTGCATCTGGCTATCTTAAAACAAAACCAAAATATTATTCGTTTGACAATTAATGGTAAATGTTGTGCAGCTTTACCTATACGAAAATATTATAAGTACTGTATTGAGTGGTTATGTCATCTCTCCCCCTTGGGTAGTGGGTTTATATTTGTGTCCACCATCAGCAAACCCTTCAGGATTCGCCTCTCTTGCTTATCGCGAACGTTTCAGGCCGAGCCCCACAACAGGCATATTTCACATGCTTTAGTGGATTCCGGGTGGGCTCACGTAGTGGTTTCATAGAGATAGGCGCCTACGTACTGGCGTACTGGTTGTTGTGCCACGATTGTGGGAAGCATCGCTTAACTATCGAGTAAGGGGATGGGTCTACGAAATTACCTTGGGTTACCTACTCAGCATTTGAGGAAGGTGTAGATCAATACTCTAATGCATTTGATTCTCTCAAATAAGATATTGGGGACGCAAGAGAGGAAGTGCTGATGAAGAAACATTTTACTTTCAATATGAATGAAAATGTTTGTCGTAAGACATTACGTCGGGATAATCTTCGGCAGATTAATTTAAGCACATACGCCTAATACAATCTTCTCTTTTTTTAAATTGTTTGGGGGCAAAGCATCCAATATATATTTTAAAAGTTACAAAACTGAAGATAATTAAAATATTTTACATAAATAACGCACAACAAGCTTATTAACATACAAAATAAATTTAAAAAACCTAAATGTATATATTGAGTCCCTGTGAATCAAATTACAGTACAAAACAGGTAGCGATTTTTCTTGTCTCGAATTCTAATGGTCGGTAACATATGCATTTTTTCTGCGTACCTTAAAAGTGTTCAGAATGAACTTTTTGTTGCTTCCTGCAGAATTCAGCTCAGAAACAGAAGCCTCAGAAACAGCTTAGAAACAATAATATACTGAGCTTATTATTTTTATCCTGCAATACGAAGACGAGTGACGAGGGTTAAGAGTGCAGGTCTGTTAGCCTTTGAATGAAGATACAAGAGATTCTTTAAACAATCCCAAGGTCAGGGGTGCTAGATCTGTACTGGGAATAATTGGAGGGATACAAATTTGTCCAATCCAGCCAAATAACCGAGTGGTGAAAAGGTCAAAAAACGCAATCCTACACTGGGGCTGGTAATTTCATCTTAGCTGTACGTTCACAAGATTTTTATATCGAAATAGACTTTTGTGTAAAACTTACCGATCGTCAGAAAACGAAAGGCCACGATTGCATTTATGTTTTATTAAGAATTACGGAAGTGGGTTTCGAAAACTTTTCATAATAGCTGCACTTATGCAAAGTGCTCAAAACTTAAACACTTACTTAGGCCATATGATAGAGACGCCATCAGTATTGTGCATTTGTTTTGGAGGAAAAGATGGGTACTATTGATTTAAGCAAACAGGGCATCGAATCGCCCAAAATCCCCCCCAGTAATCAACAGAATCCTAGCGGAATACTGCAAAATTCTTTTTCTTTCCGCAAATCGACGTCTTTATTCCGTTTAATTAGAAATATTCTGCCTAATATGGCATCCTCATTCGAGGTGGAAATTGGGTGAAATTTAATGAAAATATTCCATGGATATCTTGCCAGTTTTAGGGTACTTACTTTCTAGTATATTGTGCGTGGGGACTTTGTTACACATTTCTTTTGAAATTAGTTGGCAATCTACCGTAATAAAAATATCGAATATGATGCGATATGGTAAGCACAATTGCGAATTTGTATTCTAATAACATTATTTGGATGTACAGTGCGCCAGAAAAAACAAAAATTATGTTGGTATCACGAGCAACATATAGCGCCCTACCGTGCGATGGGCGTCGTTGAAACATGGAGGGAGGGCAAGAAAACGGCACGCATGCGACACTAGCTCCACGCACGACGGCGAAGCTGAATGCCAGGGTTACCAAATTGGGAAATTGTGTCCCCCCAAATGGGGACTTTTTTGTTATAGGGAAAGAATTAGAAACAAAAATGGACGGGGAAATGTTTCGGGATTTTGGAGGGAAGTTATTTTCATCTAGAGTCGAGACAGAAATATTATTCTGTCAATTATTATGAATAAAAAAAGAAACGCTATAATGCGATCAAAACGTCTGCCGACTTGACAGCCGAGAGTGGGGGAGAGTGAAGTTGCCATTTACTCGGGCGGCAGACACGTCTTCGTTCTTGCGTCAGATCAGCTGTTGAGGCATACACGTCCAGGTAATTGTATTTTTGGTAGAATTGTAATAATGACACTAGTTTACTTTATGAAATTCTGTTACACAATTTTATTGCAGTCTCTTACACTATACTATAATCCTGCCAAAGCAAGGAATAACGAAACATTTTTGCATAAGACGCCCAAAGCAGATGAAAGTAAGTACAGCGATACGCGTTTTAGGAAGGAAGATACACAGTATTCATTATTAAAGATTTATAAGAGAAGTATCTAAAAGCAAGACATCTTGGTTTGAATCCATACCTTTCACAGAACGTTCACAATAAAAAAAATTGCATGACTTTTCTAAGTTACTGATTTTGCCTGTTATTTCAAGGTTTTCAAGGAGGCGTCCTATTGAATGCATTGCCATTAAGATATAAATTAGAAATGTCCCGTAAGATAGAAAACAGAAAGCCCGAATTGGGCAAGAGTTATCTTCCGGGGCAAGCGTTACCTCAGGAATACCGCAGGGTAGTGTCATTGGACCCCTTCTATTTCTAGCTTTCGTCAATGATCTGCCGGCGCAATTAACCTCAAATATTCGGATATTTGCAGACGATTGCATAATATATCGTAGTATTAATTCGAAAAGAGATGAAGAAATACTGCAAAGGGATCTTGATGCGTTATATTACTGGGCGGAAAATAATGGAATGTCCATAAATAGCTCTAAAAGTTAATCCAACACTTTTGGCAGGGGTCATAATTACAGTGAAACTCATTACCGTTTAAATAATGACATTATTCCGAGAGTTTCCTCGTGCAAGTACCTAGGAATTTATTTCGATAGTTAATTAAGTTGGAAAAAACACGCAGATTTTGTTGTAGGGAATGCCTGGAGATCTCTTCACATTGTAATGCGCATCCTAAAAAAAGTACGGCAAACGCGAGGGAAATTGCTTATTTATCTCTTGTTCGTCCAATAATGGAATATGGAACAATTTGTTGGGATCCGCACAAGATTATGCAGTGTAAACACTTGGAAAGGATTCAGCATAGGGCAGCTAAATTTATTTTCAGGGACAAGAAAACGGCAGGGTGGGATTCACTCAAAAACAGGCGATCAGTAGCAAGACTCTGCGCCTTGTATAAAGCTTATAATGGTCATCTAGCTTGGAAAGAAATTAATCGGCGGCTATGTATTCCTACATACATCAGAAGAGTGGATCACAGGCACAAAATAAATTTAAGACAGCAGAGAACGGATGTCGGGAACTTTTCTTTTACAAATCGAACAATTACGGAATGGAATAGATTGCCTGCAAAAACCTTTGAACCCTTTCCTCAAAGCGTTCAACAGTTTAGGAAATTAATTTAGGGTATTATTAAGTAAATGAGGGAGAATAGTGGGTTATATAGCGATGCATAAGTGTTCTATTGTGAAGTGAGGTGTAGTGCAGTGTATAGCAGGGAAATAAAGAAGGAAATGTTTTCAGGTCTTAGTGAAGTGAAGTGCAATGTGATACTAGTGCAGTGTGTGTGTGTGTGTGTGTTTTCTCTCTTAATGTAATTTAATGTTTTATGAATCAGTCAGTTTTTATATTATTATCATTATTTTACCATTATTATTACTACAATTAGTATATAATTAGCTAGTTATATCACCTTATTCTTATTGTTGTTATTATTATTGTTATTATTATTGGTATTAGTGTTCTATGTTACTGAAAGGCTGTGTATATTTATGTTTTTGTAATTAGCTGCCACCGGGTTATGCCCAGTTGCAGTTTAAATAAATCTAATCTAATCTAATCTAAATAAAATTTGTAAGGTGAATGTACATATACGTCGTGTCATAAGTATATCAGCTTTTAAGTAAGCCTTTATCAGTAGACGACATAACCGCACACATGATGCATAATGGCGCTTCTCTTGGCGCTCGGCGCTCTTCAATTTTCAGTTGCTTCGCGCTATTACATGTCATTTGTTTCTTAGTAACGTCAGCAACTCTGCAGTGACATCACCACAATTTGAAGCCTCTGATTGGATGACGAAACCCCCTCTCCCCTCTCAGCCTTGAGCTGTCAAGTCGGCAGAAATATTATTCGCAGTATAGGCATTGCTCTCTCTCTCTCATATTTTTGTATCAAAAGAGAAAAATAAACGACAGGCTTAGAGGAGAAAGAAAAAAATGAGAAAAACGAAAGATATAGGCATGGAGCTAGGAATGGCTCCATGGACGTAGGGCTTCTTCGCTCAAAGGAAAATGATTGGTTGATCTGAATTTAAGGGCACAGTCAATGGAATCTTAAGGGAGGGTTGGTCCATAATTTGCAGAATATTTTTCATTTCAAAGTTGGGGAATTTTGTATCATTGGAGAGGTTATTTGGGAAAGATTCCTGTTAGTGGTGGGGAAAGAGCTCGCAACACATCCGGCAACCCTGCGCAGGGCGGAGAGACTTTCCTGGCGCTCTGTACTATTCAATGTTGACGTAAAAATGTGAAGAACTGTCCTTTGATCTCTGAGGCTTGCTCATCACGTATCTTGGTTTTCGGAATTAATTATCCCCAACTTGGAAAGTTTTGTTCGTTTGGAAGTAAAGGTATATTGCATTTTCACATATGCAGCCTTCCAAGAAGGTGGTGTACACGTACCAAAAATTTATTACAACTATATTGGAAATTATGAAAATATAATTTAAGAAAGAGAATTGACTACACAGTGCAACAAATTTGAATTTTGTGTCTTGCCGCGAGATGAAAGTAAGGGATCTTTACTAAATCACATACGCTGATTGCGTAAATGAAATCAGAAATGTTCCATCACGTACCAATTTTCTGTATGTCTTCCCACCTAATCTTGGAAAAGATACGCTACATATACCACTTTCGAGAAACTTGGAAATGACTCTATAACAGTACAGGAGGAATCTGTAGTGTACTAATCTACAGATCATGTAACAAAAAACATTTATTTACAAACAGTGTTTGTATCAAATTATTTGTATAATTAATTGTTTGTTTAACAAAACATAAAAAGTAAACAGAACGAGAAAGCTGAATACCGTTTGAAATGTACTTACAAGTTAGACACTTTCCGTTTGTGGATGGATGGTGGTACTTCTTGTAGGAGTATCCAGCAGTAATTCGCCAAAAGGTTTGGTGACCATCTTTCCTTATATCGTCTTTCTGTGACAGCAATCACTTGATGAAATTGCTCACCATATTCATCACACACATCTCCAAGATTTGGTGGGAAGAAATCCAAATGGTAATGAAGGAAATGTAATTTCAGAGACATCTTTCACCCCATAGCGTAACAATGCAGGATATGTTCCGTCAGTTCCCTGCAATTCTCACACATTACGTTTCATAAGACATAATTAATATCTATATCACATTACGTATCTGAGCACCAACGAAAATCCCTTCTTTAATTTTACAGTGCTAATCGCAGGAAATTTAAATAACAAAAACTGAAAACCGTGGCCATTTTTGTCCGTTGATTTCATAAAATTCTTCAAAAAGGCCACTTTCAGATGGAGTGGTGGTAACAGCCCACTGTCTTTGTCAACAAAGGTTTCATGCATTTTTTCACCAGAATTGAAAATTTCTCTTAAATGCCACTCGTTGGCAATGTAATGTTCTTTCCTTGCTCTACTCTCCCAGAGGTAGAAGAAACATTAATATTTTGTGCAGCTAGCCAGAATTCCTAGAAGATGTTCCGGAACTTTCAAATAACCACAGATTTTCCATTTGTGATTCGAACAGCCAGAGTACTTCAGGAGTAGCCTCATCTTCTCGTAGGTTTCCTTTAATTGAAGGGGCCAAAGATTTAGATCTCTAGTTCAATCCTGCCTGCGACAACGGCTGTGGTTGTAGCCGTGCTGCAGATGGCATGTAATCAAGATCTTCACGATCTTTGTGATCTGTTGGTTTGTCACTATCATCGTCTATTACATTTTTCATTTCCATTCCATTGGCGGTTTTGAAACTGGGAGAGAATCAGAATGCGGAACTGGGCGTATTGCAGATTCCAAATTTGGATAAACTCGTGTGCCTTTTTGGCGATCGGAGAAATAGGATGTCTTTGAGACTTAGTCGTAAACTCGCTACACACATAACCTAAAAGATTTGATGAATTAACAGATTTCCTAGACGTCGTTGAGTGTTAGCAACACAAGAACACATACAAACAATATTCTTCACGTTGGCGAATTTACTCACGTTAAGAATAGATACTGCGTGATCTCACTATCAATTGACTGATACAAGTGCAACTTCCATTTACATACCCCAAGTGCCTATTCCCCCTCCTCTCTACACCCAACACTAGGAAATAATATTCCTAAAATAGCAGAATGCTATAAGCGCCGCGAGAACAACGCAACCGAGCGCAGCGGAAACTGGCTTTTACATCAGTGTTGTGAACTACATAACAATCACTGTTTTTCTGCGGCAAATTTCATTGTCACACTGTGCCATTTATTGGATCAAAACAAAGTCAACAAAAACGTCTATCAAAGTAGATTATAATGAAGATTATAATAAATCTATAAATGAAAACTGGTAACAGATAAAAATTAAAAGAGCACAACAAAAATACAACCATTTCTTGGCAAATCATCGTTGTATAGTTTCCTTGGCCGTTGACTTCTGTTCAAACATTTTTTTTCGTGTTTGGAAACATTTTCTATTTCATCCAACCCAACCCATTCTCAAAACCAGGCTATACCGAACGTCCAGCCGAGAGCCCTTGGATCGATTGTCGCGCGGTGTCGAGATATCGTATCGATTGAGGCGCGGCGCCGCAAACCCTCGTCGCCATTGTCCGCGACGACTGAGGCGTCGAGGGGCGTCGGGGCGCCTGCGGCGGCAAACGAGGCGCCGCGCCGCGCCGCGGGGGCGGGGCGGGACGGGCAGCGCCGGCCCCGCGATGCACTCCACGCGCTCGAGAGCACTATCTCAACATGTCTTCGAGGCGCCGCAAGAAAAGCAATGAAAAACCCATCACCCGGCCCCCGGGCGGCGGGGCGCAGCGCGGCAGCGGAGGCGAAAGACGTGGGAGCAACACGACGAGGGCGACGATGGGGGGAGTGGTAGGGATGGTAATGGAGGTGGTTGGGGCGATGACAGTGGAGGCAAAAGACGTGGACGTAACACGACGGGGGCTGTAGGAGAAGAGACGGTTGGGGTGGGGATGGGGGTGGTGACGGCAATAGAGTTTGATGGAACACGACGAGGCAGTGGTGGGAGAGACGGTGGGGTAGCGATGGGTGGGGATAACGTTGGTGATGGTGGTGGTGGGGCCGGCAAAAGACGTGGAAGTAACACGACGGAGGCGGCAGTGGAAGAGACGGTTTGGGTGTCGATGGAGGCGGTGACGGCAATAGAATTTGAAGCAATACGATAAGGATGGCGGTGAGAGAGACAGTGAGGGCGGGTGATGGGGGTGGTGGGACGGTGTTGGGCGGCGGTAGAGACGGTGTGGGTGATGATGGGGATGACGGCAACAAAAGACATGGAAGCAACACGACTGGGGCAGCGGTCGGAGGGACAACGGGGATAGTAGGGACAGGGACGAGGATGGGGGGGCGATGATGGGAGAGGGGCAATGGTATTAAAAGTGCTGAAAGCGGCCTGACGGGAGTGGTAGCGGTGGAAGTGGTGCCGCGAAGGCGTTGTGTGGTAGAAGTCTGAAGGCGACGCTGGAGGAACAGGCGGCCAAGGCTGCGGGGACTGAAGATTGCGATGACCATAGAGGGAGGAGGAAGAATAAGATTGAAGTTATGGAAGTGAATAACTTAACTTAGGTGCTGATTGGTGGTGTAGGAATAGAGGGGGCCTTTAAGGCAATGAGCTTTTGGAAACTTGAAACCGGGAGACGGAGACGAAATGAAAGTCTAAAAGCTGAAGGCAACGCAGGGTAAGAATTAAGAAAAGAAAATGAGTGTGGGGGATGTGAGGAGGTAAAGAAGACGGGAGAACATAGGGGAGAAAAAGAAGCCGGAGATGGAGAAACGTGAAAAAGGTAGAAATGGAAAAGAAGGTGAAGTTGAATGTAAGAATAAAAAAAGATAGAAAAGAGTGTGAAGAAGGAACAAATGAAAAAGGATAGCGTAAGTGAAGTAGGAGTAGTGTATGTTCAAAGAGAAAGCACAGAGAGGGAAGGGAGCAAGAAAGAACCAGAGCGGCAGACGAACGTTGTTGCATTGGGTTGTGGCGTAGCGGTGATGGCGGCGCTGGCAGCTGAGCTTGTGGCGGAGGAGAGTGCTGGACGTCCCGCCTCTAACGCACTCGCAGCCGCCGCCGCGCCGCCGCCGCCGCGCCTTTGAGAGTCCTGTTCAAGAGGGCCGCGGCCCAGGGGCGGCCGCTCGCCCTCCGAACCCTTCAGGCCCTTCGGCCCTCGCCCGCCCGCCTGCCTGCCTGGGAGACACTCGGCCACCGCAGCTCGCCCCCGCACCTCGTCGTGCAGCGCCGGGGAGACCGCGGACGGCGACGCACCAACGGACGTCTAGGGCGCCGATGGGTGGGCGTTGGGGACGTTTCGAATTTAGCGGAATAGCTGGTGGAACGTGCAAAGAGATCAACTCACTGTCTTGATTAATGACCTTCCGGCTCATCTAATGATTGCGTAGGCTTCCGTGGTCGGAGTTTGTATTTTCTAGACTGCCAAAACGCGTCTCTGTCTTGTGGCTGAAGGTTTCCGAGGACGCGTCTCGTCCCGGAAAACCTGTATAATATATTAGAGGTTCATCATTATTTTACTATCGCCGTCTACCTTTGCCTTTTCTTTTCTTTGTATTAGTATGATCTATAAGGTTGCCAAAAAAGAAAAGGCGTGAAGATATTTTATTTAGAGTTTTTAATTATTTTTTAGATAGAAAGTGAATGAAGTAGATCAGGAATTTTGGGGATAAGGAGACATCACAGCAAGACAAGGAGAAACAGGCACCGGATTGCACTAGAATAGTTAGAAATGGACGTAACAAGGCGGAAATAGAATTCTTTTTCTTACAAGCAAAATATAAGAGGTGATGAATGAATAGACGGGCATTGTGGGTCACTTTAGTTTGATATTAACAGACGAAATAATTTGATGTAACTTCAATTAAAATGGATAATTTGAATATACTTTGTTTCTTCAAAACTGGCAAAGAAAGTGCATTTACTGGAGTTAGTGTGAAGCATCTTTAGGAAAATCCCGAACAACGTCTGCTGTCAGTAGAAAGTGTCTAAACTGGAACCTGAGCAAGCCGAAAACTTCTCTTAACCGGAAAATTTCTCAGGCCCGTGACGTTAAATGGCATTTTACTCAACATAATACGGAACCTCTCCAACGCGGAAACGGAACACTTTTTCATGTCCAGGAGGATAAAAATCTTTATCAAAGGGAATTCCTGTGAATTTATTGCAGTTGGCAGAGACGCGAAATGTTCTTAATGAAACGAATGCATCTGCAAGCTTTTTTTAAATTCTTTATTCCTGTGACAGGCGACTTAGTCGTAGTAACCACACATTGAAGAAGGGGGGCTTCAGCTGTCAGCGTAGAATTCGACCATGGGGTTCGCTTGTTTTTTGAAGGCATAGGCCGTAAGGGAATTCCCTCCCTCCCGACTCTGAGCGGGGAAGGTGTAAGGGCATGTCTTCTATTCACGTGTCTCCGTGCTCCGCGTTGAAAATCATAAACCCTCGACCATACATACATTGCAAGGGTATCAGAAAATCATAGTAATGGATTGTGACGTATTGTGCGTTGAAAGATTTAGGAAGTAGTCCGAATACACCCAGTACGGTATGAATTTTTCAAAACAGAAGCAGTCAATGAAGAGTGTTTAATATTCATTTATGGGCGATTTCTTCCATAAATACTTTATATATTAATGCATGTTGATAATTATAATGAAGTCATGTAATTTATTACTTTCACTGCAGAAACGAGAATATCACAAGTGTCATAAAATGGACAACCTTGCATAAAACGGAAACATTCCTAAACTGGATTTTTTTTTGTTTTATCGATTCCGGCTTAGTCAGATTTTACTGTAACAGATTGGCAAAAACAACACGGGTTTTTTAAGATAGTAACAAATGAGATGATAGTTTTATAAATTACCGCATTCGGTTTTTTTACGCAGAGTGTGAAAAGAGAATGCAACATGCAAAGCATAAATGTTAACTCCTGCCAGTAGCAATGATGGTGGTAGGAAACTGTGATGTAACGAATAGCGAGCTATGTTGACAGGGCTAGATTTCGCTTTTAATTTTTTCATTGAGATAAACTTTACTCAGTTAGACTTAGATTTTATTACATAATAATGTCGAGTCACACGTAAGAATCAGTAATAAATATTATTAATTTTCTACAACATGTCTTGTAATACATAAAAAGGCCCAGAAAAAAGGTACTTTCTTAACCCAAATATGTGGTTAAGTGAGCAATTCACTGGGGTTAATGAGTCATTACTGTGTAAGTTGAAATTTCACATTAAGTAGCAATATCTCAAACCACACTAGACTTTACCTTTTATGAAACATATGGAAACAAAATGCGGTATATTTCACAACAAATTTTACATTTTTGAAGATTAACTGTCAATTCGGATAGATTTAATTTCGCACAATGATGCTCCAAAATTTTCAAATGATCATTGCAGGGGTAAATGAACATTTTCTACACCTCCAATTGCATATTTACAGCATAGTTAACGTTGCACTTGAGGTACTTGTACAATTTTAGAGTTTGGATTTCTTCTGTAAGATGTTTCTATATTGCACCCTTCAACAGTTCCTCTGAAGTACTTATTTTCCGGGTGCATCAACTAACAACTAGTTTACTATTTTCATGGATGTAGTACATGTTATGGATAGGAGGTAGCGATGTTCCTCCCCGCCCTGGATATGAGATCCAGTGTCGATCTACACGTCAACTCGCGAGAGTTTTCCCCTCCAGGTTTCTTCCCCATCTAAGCACCGCTTCAGCCGAGATGATCTCTACCCTCCCGACTGACCTCTTTGTATGTGTAACTACGAGTGTGATTAAAGAGTAGGGACCACGGATAAGGAGGGGAAGATCACGTGCGGCCTGTGACCAGTTTGACAAAGTGCTGCTCCGGCATTCGCCTATTATTGATCATAGAAGCCATAGAAAATCGATCATCCGGTAGCTATAATTCTCCTGACTTTGAATTCGACTTATTTATAAAACTAATCTTGAAAATCCACCGCTCTTTCCCTGTGTGAAACGATCGTTGTCACAGCCATCTTGTTGTTACATAGGTGGCCAAATTGTTTCAAATTTGGCGCCTTTCTTGGAATTTAATCAATTATACAATCAAGACGAATTAACAGCAAAGGACATGTATTTCAAACGTCTCGCGTTCGAAATACTTATTTTTCGGTCAAAAAATAGACGACTGCATTACAGAGAAAAAATAAGTTATTTGTATAAAGAATCTCTTTAAAACTGCCATCAAAGATGACCATCGGAGCGCGCCACATCCCGGACGCTGGAGGTCAGCGAACGTAAGCAACACTGTACATTGTCACGATTTCGGAGAAACCAGCTTCATCCAGTTAAGACGCGATGAGATCATATTTGAAAATCTGCAGCTGAGCGGTCTCATGGTGGAGCGCCTCGCTCATATAAAAAGCTGGTAATGCGCGCGTATCGACTGCACTGAAAGTTGAATTACTACATAAAGTTGGTATCGATTCCGAAGTTCAGTGGTTTTGGATTCTCCTTGAACCAGCGTTTTGTGGCGCGTCAGAAACAGCATGCCTACTTATATGCACGAATAACAAAGTAGAATCAGAAAGAAAAACTATTTCCTTTTGCGCAGACACTGATATTTTCTTCAATATTTAATGATCCCAACGCCAAGATGTACTAAGAGTCTTAAAACTTGTTTACAGAATCTTCTCCCATAACAAAAACTTATAAAGAGGTGTAGCAGGTCTTCGGCCCAAAATCTTCAATCCTCTCCCAACACTTAAGCATGCTCAACATCCGTTGTCCCTTTCTTTTAAAATGTAACTTGAGTTCAAGCCTCATATGGTGGACAAATGATAGTATTTTACAAATGCCAAACATATCACTTCTTGTTAAGAGTTAATATATACGTAAATAAAATCAATAAATTAATAAGTTTATATTAAATTTTCGAGAAAAAACACCCCTGCCTTACACAAATTTAAATGGCGAAGTAACTCCACAATTGGCATTAACATTCAGAGTCACATCAGCTACAGCTGTAAAATTAAAGATTCCTAACTAATCTTCAACAAATTAAAACTTGTTTTTGGAAGATCATTGTAGGGGGCATGGCTCAGTTAACTTCCATGAGTAATTAATCTCACTCTATCTTAGAACTTTCTGGAAGATACTGCACAGATAGTATCTATCAACTCCTATTCCTGCTTATGACTGTAATACATAGTATATTCTTCAACGAGCGTAGAATGACAGCTATTTTTCACGAGTCTATGTTTACGACACGAGCAACGTAGGAGCGAGTGTAAGAAATTTTACGAGTGAATAATAGCCATTCTACGCAAGTAGAAGACTATACTTTCTCTATGGCTTTGAAATTAATATTTTAAAAATACTAAATGGGCAACTTAACCTTATAGAATGTATTAATTTCTTAACTTAACCTTAATGTATTCTCAAAATAAAATAATTTAATTGAAGCGATAATTGTCTGAAATTAAAGAGACAATTAAATTACAATTGTCAATTAAACAAAGTCTAAAGAGTATTTTTAAAAGTAATACATTAAATACTTCATTTTTGAACTGATAAACATTTTTAAGTTTCAAATTAATCACTCCATTCAATCATTTCACACTCATATAGAAATAAAATATACAGGAATAAACAATTTACTCAGGTACTTCCGGACTATACTACGCAAGTAAAAGACAATACTTCCCTATGACTTTGAAATTGATGTTTTAAAACTATTAAATGGGCCCCTTAACCTTACAGAACAGCTAGATGTTATCTCAATGTTATCTCACCCCAACCACCAGCTGACATGCTGTTTCGTTGTTCACCTGTCGTACGACAATTGCGACCAGTCGCGGCAGAGCACGCAAAGCTTCTCTAGGCGACTACGAGAACCCTCTGTTGTGTATAATTAACTAAGACGAATGTGATTGGTCGACAGCCGAGCGAGAATATTATTCGCGCACAGCTTGTGGAATTGTCATCATTACTGCATCCTATAACGTGCAGAAATGTATACATTTTCAAGTAGTCTTTTAGAGAAAAATATTAACGAAATGTAAGACCCAACGCTGTTACGAGAATCCGCAAAATACTCATGAAGTCTGTATTTGCAAAACACTGAACATTAGCAGGAGACAGTCCGCGAATTGTATCTAAATGCCCAAAATATCCTAGGCACTAATGGAAAGTTTGAAAAGTCCCGCGACAAGATGAGTTCATTGCGGTCTGAAATGCGTCTCCGGAGGTGCAGCTATTTTCGCATCGCGTGAAAATCTTCATTCTCGAGAGCGAGTCGCGAAGCGGCTATCTGCGCGAGAGAAAATGCAAATGGACACTTTCAAGGCGGTAACAGCGGGAGTTCCTCTTCGACCTAAACATCGAGCCCGAAAATGTGGTGAGGGTAAGAAGAGAATGGAAGGGAAGTTGGTATACAATTTGAGGAGGGGCAAAGACGCGAAATCAGAGAGAGCTGGAAAGCAACAACGGTGAAAGAAACAAAAGAACGCTGTGGGGGTGATAGAAATAGAAGCAGGTGTGAGGTAAAAGATAAGATTATAAGGAGAAAGGAGTTGGTAAGAAAAGGAAAATAGGGAAGAATAAGAAAGTATGGAATGAAAACGTTTAAGTGAATGCGGCGAAGTTGGAGAGGAAATAATCCACGAAAAGTTAATATAGGAAATGCCTCGAAGTCGAGTTAGTGAGAGAAATATCAATAGTGAACAAAGAGAAAAATGGTAGTAGTGGATGAATGGACAAGGGTAGTAATGTGTGGGGCAGAAGTAAGAATACTGAAATATGTAGTTGAATTGGTTGTGAAGACGAAAGTGGGGACGAACAAGAGAGGAACAGGTGAGTGACGGAAGTACGAGGGACGGAAGCAAAGGCGGTACTATTGAGAGCGGTGCATCAGTTCTCTGGTGGCAAGACGGGAAGTGGCTGGGATAGAAAGGGATTACTCGGAATGCGGGGATTAGTTGTGCTGGAAGGGCGGGGAGTAGTTGTGCTGGAGAAGGTGTGATGTTATAAGCAAAGAGAGACGACTTCTCTTACCTCTTTCACCCACCGCGCTGTTGCACACAACATACCCGGCTTCATGTTTGTCTTAATAACCAACACGACTATCCTGTATTTTTCATATCTACTTCATCAACATTCCCATCTTCTTGAAATTTATTAGGAAAGTCCCCAAAGCAAAGATTGTCTATATTATAACCTTGATGAGAGATATTTTTTTCTGAATCAAATCAACAATCTTCGAGATATGGGAAGTTATTTACCTTGTTTCTACACAGGATGGTTTGTGTTCTTATTGGCCACTTCTTATTAGTGGAAACAGATGAAATAAAACCATCTTTCTACGAGTATACAGCATCTAGTAAAAACGGTTGTTTCAGGGCATGCATTGCGTGGTAAAAGTTCAATGTTTTGCTCTGGTGCTACACGTAAGACTATGATTAAGTGTTCTGACAAATCTGTGAAAACAACAAAGAAAAAAAATATTCTAATGACCGCAACAGCTACTGCTCGCTTTAATGCATCTTCAAGTGATTTGTATACTAGAATCAAAATAAAATCAAAGTCAATAAGGTCACAAAATTTGTGAATGACACACGTAAAAGTCTTTTTATTTCTCTACCACTCGATCTATCGTTTTCGTGTCGCAACCATTCCTACCCGCAAAATAAAATGTCACTTTTACCACTCGTGTCATAAAAAACTATTCTCACTTTGCTTCACACATCTAACACGAAAATATTTATTAAATCAATTGCCTTCCATCTTTACCAAACATACCCACTTTCAATTGATAGGTTGATTAGTAATTTAGGTGTGTCAACTGCTAAGGTCATTAGTACCGTACGCGTAACGCATGTCTTTTATCGCGGAAGATGGTGATTTTCCCCCTCTAGCTGGCGAGATCCAACGTTGGGAGTCTTCCCGACCACGTGTGCCCCAACAGCCGCCCAGCCGGGACACGGTCTAAGCTCCCTACTGGTTTCCCAACAAGTATGGTAGGGTAATGTATCTGAATGTAAGTGTATGGGCTGAGGATGAGAAAAGAAAGAGAAAGGGAAGATCTCGCACTGTGCGTGGCTCTTTTGTTGGGACACTGTTTAGGGATTCGCCTAATGTTGATCGCAGAAACCACGGAAAACTATCGGTCAGAGCAGCCGGCCGCTAGAAGTCTTCTCCAGATAGCGGCCTGCCAACGTCGGGTCTCCAACCCTAGGACCTCCCAGTCAGAGGCACAACAGTGATGCCCTGAGCCATTTTTGTCGATGCCTCCATTTTCGTTGTCGTACTCAATGCGACAATATTTATCCCTCTACTCCATCCACGTATGTCGTTGGTGTCAGGATGGAAACTGGAATTGACACGGAAGATGCAATTAAGATGAGATGCTCAAGGAAAGGGGGATGCCATCGTAGGCGCATTCGATGGAATTTGAGGGGGTGGAAGCTGCGCGTCCGTCGGAGAAGTGGCCGGAGGCGAGCGAAGGAAGTGCGACGCAGGGAAACGCAGCGCCTCTCAATGCACGCGGGCGGGAGACGAGCCACGGCGCAAAAGCGCCCTCGCCAGGCGCGTGGAAATTGCCTTCGCTTCGCCGCCACTTCCGTCACCACCCACGCAACCCCCGCCATCCTCGCCGCTTCCGCCCCCACTCCCGCCATTCCTGCTGCCACCGCCGCCAGGCGCTTCGAATTGAAACCGTGGCCTTCGCTCCGTTAGTGCGAGATGCAGTGCCGACGTTTAGGCAGGGCCCCTTCTGAGATAGGTGCAGGCATCTACCACATGAACCGCTTTTAGTGCTCTTCTCCGTCCTGAATTTCTCTGCTTCCATTTGGCGTGCTTGTCCTACATTCCCTTTGCTATTAAATTTTTTTAAATCTAATTTATCAAGAATTAGATTTTTATGTAATTTATCGATTTTTAGTGCAATGAATTATTTGTATGTAGTGACTACGTTTTCATTAGATGCATAGTAATAATATAATATGCCATGTCATCCCATTATTTAATTACATCTGTTTCCGATTTGAGGCCATAATAATTATTTATATATCAAAGGCGTTAAGTAGATGTTTTGCCCCGAGGGCGACTTCCAACCCCTCTGGCCATCGGCCCTCTGGCCCTCGGGATTGGAAGTCGCCCTCGGGGCAAAAACATCTAGTAATGCCCGGTTCTATTGGTAGAACCGGGCATTACTACCCTATTGGTATAATTTTTGAAAGAAAATTGCCATTTATGACTAGGGTTTTGTATTCTTTAATATTCTACAATTAATATTTCCGTTCTACCAATATGAAACAGAAAAATTAAGAAAATTACAAAAAAATGCAGTTTGTGCGGTGATAGATGACAGCTGGCAAGAAAGAGTTTGTGGCAATTCCGAATAGCGAAGACTCAAGGAAATAGAAAACTAATACGGGAAAGTCTGTGCCATTCTGTAGCACCACTAGTTTCGTGCAGCATTACATAACTTTCCCTATACTACGTATATCACTCCGTGTATACGTACGTATACGGGAAAGTAAAAATAACATTTCGAGAATGTTAGCCGATGTTACTTATATATATTATTATTACGATTAACTAGTATTGCTACTGAAGAATATAATTATGTCTAAAAAAGGTGACACGTAACAATGAAAAGCGAGTGATTGATGGCAATTATAAATTCAGAGGAATATTCCAAAATTGAAATTTCGTATCAATTAAGCAAAATAAGTTTTATAACAAATTACTTTGTTTATTTGAGCATTATGCCATTTATTTATTGTGTTTGCTTACATGTTAACTAAAAAAAATGAATTTTTAACTATATTCTGTATGTTGTGTTGGTATTAGAGTGGGTAATAAAGTATTCAAAATGCCATAGGGCACACAAAGATATATATGATAGAGGGCACAAAGAATCAGAAAGGCCCGCAAGGGTATTAAGTATACCATTACGAGTTTTGTTTCAGATCTACGAGTATAAACACACAACAATGAACTAGTAAACCATAAAATACATTCTACAATCTTGAAGCTGAGACATCTCACCCCAAATAACGAGCTCTTGCAAAATATGACAGCAAAATTAACCTCATGTTTAAAACTATGATTCGGAGGATTAAAAGGAGTCGACGAAAGGAAAAAAGGTTGGGAATCCCTGGTTTAAGCGCTAGTGCTTTTCTTCACAGACGGATAGATGACCGGCCGGCCAGTCAGACATGCGACGGACGTTTTGGGAAACCAACCCCGGAACGGGGGAGAGCGCGGCGCAGTTTGAAAAGGGCGCGCCCGCGGACGAGAAAACTGTTGCCCGCAGCGTCCGCTGAACGTCGCGAGGAAATCGCGCATTAGCTGGAGAGGGGAGGAGGAGGTGCCGCGTTACCCCTACAAGCAAGAAGGCATAAAACGTGAGTCCGCAAGCGGAAGCGTTCTCTTTGGTTCACGCCCGCGGCAGCAGCAGCTCTTGGTTGATATCCGCCGCAGCAGCAGCTCTTTTTGGCTCATACCCGCGGAAGCAACAATTAAACACAACACACTCACCAACAAAAACACTAAATTAATAATTTGCATATATTAGGTCTTATAATGTGAAATAAAATGCATTTTAAATCAGTAAAATCTAGAGTAAGTAAATATTGTGCATTTTAAGTAAAGATTACCATATGAATCCATTGCAGTCCCATTTTTAAACTTGCACCATCTGTTTGGAAACATATAACGATTATTTTAGAATTTTTTCATTTTTTTTGATTTTGAAAAAAACTCAAAATCAAAATTTTAAATTCAAATTTGAAAAACTGTTTGATCGCAACCCCCATTGAGTTGTATATAGTATAAAAGGCCGTAAAGAAAGCTGTAAAATGACACCTGTTCCTCTCTATCATAATTTGGAGAGGTTCTACATCAATATAAAACTTTTCGGGAACCTAATTTTGTAAAATTGTACATGGCTGTATTTCACAAACGGGTGGAAATATCTTACTCAAAATTCGTGGTTTTCTTGTTCTTTATTCGTACTATCTATGTGTCAAATTTCATCGGAATCTAAAATGGTGAAGTAAAAAACTGTTGACTTAATACGGAATGACCCATACACAGATTGTAGACTAATACGTATTCTACATTCATTACATTTTTATGCTTGTCAGTTATCTCGTATTCTCCTTGTTTTGCTGCTCATTAACAGACACTTGTTTCTCTTAAATTGCACTATTTACTATTAATGTAACTACGTGTTTCTCATCAGTAAATTAATAAAAGTACTTGAAGTGCAGCTATATCATCACGGAAATATTTTTCATTGTCGAACTCTCTCAACTTCTTCACAGCAGCGTTTCACCTTTCTGTGAAGTAGCTTTAGGCCACCACGCTACACAGTACTATCTACGCCACCAACGAGTGCTGGCAGAACACTATTATCCCTCCAAACTGCATTTCCTGCGCGCATGTTCTTCGTTCCGCGAAAAGGGATGCGGTTCCCCACCCCATCAGCGGCGCACCACTTTCCGCCCCCGCGTCTTAACGGCCTTCTGGGACTGTCCGGGTGGCCACGGGGGTGGTGTGGAGGTGGCGGTTGGTGGTACGTGATGGCGGTGGTGGGGGATTGTAGTGGCGTTGGCTGTTGGGATGTGGTGGTAACGGTGGCGATGACGGTCGTGGGGATGAGGGTGTTGATCGCAGCTGTGGTGGTGGGTTTGACGGTGAATGCGGAGGCGACGGTGGCGTAATGGGTGGGTAATAGTGGTGGCGGTGCAAGGTGACGTTTCATGGTTGGGGTTGGGGGATGGGGGATGGGCAGTGGTGGTAGGTTGAGACTGTGGCAGGCTTACATTGAGGAATGAATCTATTTATTGTATCAGAAATACGCTTCATCTCATTTTTCTGATAATTTTTCCACAGAAGCTTAGCTCCTAGGTTGCGTGGTGGATTGTCGTGGTATTGGTGGGCAGCAGCAATGGGCAGTGAGGCAACAGCGGTGGCAGAGGTGTTGGCACCTAACGCATGGGCGAATGTAATAAGGTTGCCGGGAAGTACAACGACGCAGGGGTGCTGCAGAGACCGCAAAAGTGGCAGCAGACAATGCAAAGAAGGTGGAGGCTTCGGGAATCGAAGCACAGTTAGTGGTTGAAGCAGCTCTGAAAGCAAGAAGACCGCCACCACGGTTCAAAAAAATTTGCAAACAGGTAAACGACGAACTTCGAAATAGGCGAAACCAAAAGAATATCGAATATGAGAACAGGCGTTGAACTATCTGCGATGGGACCGACGAAGTCAGATAACAGGACGATAGAAGATGGTGGGGACCAGACGCTCTAGAGGAGTCTGGAAAGATGGGAACGAAGCTCGATGAAGATGTGCGGATGAATGAGAAAGGATGAGACAGAAAAGTGGCAGGAATGAAAGGAGAATGAAAAGGCTGAAGGGAGAAAATGGTGGCAACATTGTCGAAGTAAATTGTGGCATAGGAAGTGCCCTGACCGATACAGGCGATAGCGGACGACATGGTCATGATACTGAATGTTGGAGATGGTAGAGGAATAGAGCTGGGAAATTAGGTTCCGTGGTGGTTTTTGAGATACTAAGTTTCAAAGATCTAGTGATAACATAGGCTGTAGTTGTCACGAAAGTGGAAGCGGAGATGACGGTAAAACAGTGAGTTAATAAAACTGAATTGACGACAAAGGTAAATGCCAAAACGGAGACGGAACTGGAAATGCAAACTAGGAACGCCGAGGCGGAATGAGAGATGGCGACGATACAGCGCAGATGGCGACTCAGGCTGTGGCGTCAAGAAAGTAGAGGCGGTGTTGACGGTAAAAACAGCAATGAAGAAGAAGGAACTGAAGGCAAAAATAGGGCCTTGTGGAGGCGAAGGGGAATGGGAACTAATGATGGCGGGATGGAATGGGATGCAACGAATATTCAACGGATGTGGTGATTTGACTGAATCTGGCGGTGGCAATAATGATAAAGGAGGAATGTTTCTTCCAGCGCTACGGAGCTAAACTGAAGACAACGGCAAAGGACCAGGTGGAGGCAAGGAGAATATAAAATCCAAAGATGATGAGATGATTTAAAATTAAGCCGAAATTTAAGCCGAAACTGGAGGTGGCGATGACGGTAAAAGCGTGAATATTTCTTCAAAGCCAAAGAACTGAACTAAATTGATGGCAAAGAGTCAGGCAAAAGAGGAGATGGAAACTGAAGAAGTTGGAGTGATGTAAGATGTAACGATCCAACAGTAGTGGTGACTCAGACCGAAGCCGGAGGTGGCGATGACGGTAAAAGCATGAACGTTGCTTGCAGCGCCAAGGAACTACACTGAAGGCAAAGGCCGAGTCGGGGGCGAAGGCGGTGGGCGGGGCCTGGGGGGGGGACTTGTTTTATGCGGCGCCGCGCAGCCCCTGACGGCCACCGCCGCCGCACGCGACCTCCTCATGCCCTGCGACTCCGCCGGCGCCGGAAACCTTGTTTGTTGGGACCTGCGACGCGTACCGATGCGCCGTTCGTCTTGCAGGGCGGATTCTGCGTGACGCCTTATTGCGACGCCCCGCTGCTCGTATATTTTTCTGTCTTTGGCTCGTGCAGCTGCTGGCAGGCGTCTGTCTTGTGGAATTTTATCATCGGATCCCTTGACTTCTCCTTATTTCATTTCCTAGTCACACGTTATCATTCTCATGGAGAGCTCTTGGGTTTTGCTGACAAGGTGGGGCTGCAGGTTTTTTGCTGCATATTGAATCGGTACTGAAATTGTAACATACGTATATAAAACTACTCGTGGATATCTAGAAATATTTTGAATGTTATTTAGTTAATGTATGAATACTTTCAAGTTATGCAAAACAACATATGTCATACCACAGTAGTGTAACTTGTGCTGGGTAGAGTTAGTTAACACAACTTTTTGTAATGAAGTATATGGTGATATAGAGATAAAATGGTATCATAAAATCTTGCATTTATGAAGAATAGTATTTAGAACGATCCTTCAATACAATAATAATAATATTAATAATAATAATTATTATTATTATTATTATTATTATTATCTCTTACTTTATTTAAACTGGAGCTATTTTTACAATTTTTTACGGTTTTTGGTACAAAACAACATTTACTTCATGAAATTCACCAATTTGTATCGTTCTTGGATTGGCATTACCAGTCCAAGGCAGACATTAATTTACGCACCATGTCATTGGACAAAAGTTTCTTGTCTACCCGAGGATGAGTAGCACATATCCATATACGAGTACATCCGTCCACCCATCCGTATACCCGCTCACACAGTTATGGTAAATACACTGTTTCTTTCAGGAATTCTTCTATCGGATTTTACGTCTAAAATATCAACTTCACATATCGACTTTCGAGCCTAATACTACTACGTTTAACTGGGAATGTGTAACAATTCGTGTTAAATGGATGATTGTGGGACTGTTCAGAAAAATGGCCAAGGCCTGTTCTGTTACTAGGTTATGCATCGAATTTCACCAACGACATGATCCTGAATGTTCGCCCCTTGAATATATTCTGTAATATACTCTGTAATATTCTCTGTAATTTCTATTCTATAATATTCCCCGTAATGTACATAGCTCACATAATAATGTAAAGCACAAAGAATTGAACATAAATGTTGTAAAGCTATTAATTTCGTGCACTAATAGCTTGGCAAATATCTAGATTTTCATTAATCGTAAACACCTTTGCCTGTGAGAAGCTGAATTTCTAATACGAATTCGTTATTGTGCAATGTTACAAAATGTTGAGCAGTTTTTAACTCATCACAACTAAGGGGCAGATTTTAATGAAATGCATTTTTACTCTAGAACACTGCCTTGTAGTATAGATATTAATTGAATGTTATGACAAAAGCAAACGCCTCATTTTACATGGCATGTTTTGCAATATTCGTCGATTTCTACTAATAAGACATTTTTGAAAACTTTTTCCACAATTTTAAAGCATTTTTCGGTGGTTTTGTCGATTTTAATATCATTTCAATGGTACTTGTTACAATTAATATTTACGTGATGCAACAAATTTTCCGCAGAATTACTCAGTAGCCTATTCTGTTTCTCAACTCAGAAATTGTAATGTCAGCCCTTGGAAATAGGTATTCTAAGATTCTTGTGAAGCCTATCAGTGCCGTTGTCGGTTGGGACGATTTCGGGATAATTAAAAACAGATATTTCCTGGTAAAGTCCAAACCAAAAGTCTGCCAGCTGAGTTCACTTGAACGAAAAGAAGAAGCCTCAATTACATCAATAACTTATCAAACTGCTTTAGTTGTTCAACTGAACGAATTTTGATACTTTGTATGTCATTTTTGTTTGCTTTTAAGGTATTTTATTACTTATTTTTCGTGATGTTTTAGGTCTTCAAAATCCACCCCTTGTCGTAATATTCCTCCAGTGCGTATTGAAAAGAGTATTTTCTTCCACAATAGAGAATCGTTGTGAATACATTGTTACAGGAATAGAATAAAATATTCAACACATCGTAAGAAATCGCGTACTTAGGTTCTCGTATACCCCGAAGCAGAAAGTCAAAATGGCCAAATCTGCAAAAAAGTTAAATTAATAATTTCAAATCTAAATGGTGTAAACATACCTGGTGCAATGGAGAAAATAAGCAAGGACGGTGATTTGTTTTATTCTGTATGCAATATCTGTCCGCGGGGGTCCTTTTAAAGAGCCCCTTACTTTGGTAGACCAGTGTAGTGCAGCGGTTGCCGCGGCCTTGCTACGCTTCTGAATTTTTAAGGATGAATAATGGATTCGAAAGAAGAAGAGTGAATTTGAAATGTGTTATTTAAGTTTGGTTTCTTTATATTAGAAAACAGTTAATTGTTAAGTTCATTAATATTTTTGTAATAAATTGGATATTCATTATACCAATCAGTCGTCGGTTCAAATTTTGTTATAAATCCCCAATCGACCCCTTGATCATAACAGATCCCTTCAAAATTTCATCGACCCCCATAGAGGTTGATACACAGTTGGGAAACCCTGGTCTAAAGCATTCAGAGAATTTCTTTCAGAATTAATCTGGCTTTGACTTCACTGCTGATTAAATTGTTTCTGCTGCTTTGATATACACTTGATACAAAGACATGAATGCCATTTTGATGTAGATCACATCTGTTTTTTGAAAAATTACACTAATAAAATTATGTTTTAAATGTCTCTGACCAAGTTAATATTTACATTGGTATTTACAGTCCCTTTCCAATACTTACTGAAATTTGTGAGAACGAGGGATTCGAACTTTTTGTACTAAAGTTTCTCTAAAGTTCGAAACTTTTCTGTGAAAAGTGGCTCAAAATTCATTTTCAGAAAACGGTTAAACTACATTTTCTTGAACCATTTTTTCAATGATGTTTTATATAGAACCAAATTTTACTCTTCTAATTTTTATGATCACATGTCTCTGTCTTAAAGTCATTTTTCACTCTACTAATAGGAGACCGAAATATTGAGGAAACAAAAAAATGAAAGAAAGAAAAAAAATTGATAAAATCCTATTTTCTCAATATTTCTTTTGAAAACATCTCTCAACAAAATTTAAGAACGTTTTTAATGCATATTAATAAATAGACATAGGGACGAAAAATTGTACACTGTAGGGAAATTGCGTATTTGTTCAATTTCAATAAACATTTTTGATACATTTTTGTCTACATATACTGACGCACACATATTCCAATGACACATTGTCTCATAATTCGCTGCTTGGACTTTCCAGATTTACGACAGGGAGAGAGTTGATAATTGTTTTGTCTACACAACACTCGCAGAGAAATCTGAAAAGGAAATTTCAAAATTCACTTTCAAATTCAGAATGAACTGTTAAAAAAAGTTTCTCAAAGAATAAAAAATTATCAAAGAATAAGAAAATAGCTCAAAGGTCCTTTCTAATCTACCACTTTCTTAACAAAATTACTAATAAATGGTATTAAAGTTTTAACTAAATAATAAATAAATACATTAATGAATTATTGATGCATTTCCTCACACACCACGTGTTGAGTTACAAGAACCAGTAATTAAGCTACTCGCTAAACGATAACAAGCGAGGAAGACGAGTTTAAGCCACTTTAACGACGTTTCAAAGTGAAGATCAGCACTTGACTCTCTAAACTACAGCACCGACAACACCTAATTGCGAAGGCCCGAACGCGCGGAGGCGTCGGTAGCAGCGGAGCGGCCTTTGGCCCAGGAGGTTGAGGCTTCGACGTCCCAGGGCCACGGCGGCGGCGAGGGCGGGGCCGCCCGCCCATCTCGCACGCCCATCCCGTTCGCCCCGACGCACAGCGCCGCCCATGCATCCTCTTTTATAGCGCGCTTTCGGCGTAAATATTACCCTAAGTCCTTTGTTTAACATCCGCGCGGGGCGGGGCCATTACTCGCCCTCCCGCTTTATCGCCCGCGGCCGGATTACGCGCTCCCCCGCCCACGCCCTCGCTCCCGCCCCCGCCCGCGCCCCCGCTCGCGCCCCCGCCCTCGCTCCGCTCGGCTGAGCCCTGCGCCCATCCCGTTCGCAGCTCGTTCGTTTTGGCGGCGTCCGTCGGTGGCGGCGGCGCCCTGGAGCCAGGAGGGGTGGGGTGGAGGATCTCAGGTCAGCCACCCGGTAGCGATGAGGGCACACGAAAGCCGCGTGTATGATCGTGGAGGGTTACTGAGTAGGTACCGTTCGTGAAAGAAGCACAGCGACAGTTGATGTTCCTTTAATACCCAGGAAATCAATTGCCGTATTTTGAAACCATGCCAGTTGATTTTAAAACCAATATTTTGAGGCATTGTATTAAACATATGCTAATGTGTTAAAAGTGCTGGTGATAAATATAATAATCGAATTAGTGGTAAGAATTGTCGTATTATTGGTGCAATATTTTGCAATAATTTGGAAGTCTGAACGTGCTAACGACTGAATATATTTCACCAAAACCCATTGACAATGACGACAATGAGAACCGTGTTAATTTTTAAGCCTATTTTCCTAAGCCTAAGGCTATCCGCGAAAAAAAAATTGGAATTTTTGAGAAAACCCTGAAAATGTTAACGTTTTAAGTAAAGTAATAAAAATAATCAAAATAATCATTTGAAACTCACAAGGCCCCGAGTTCGGCCTGAGCGATCTGAAAATATCACATCTGGAGAAACTTTCTTAACACAAACGTAGCCTTCGCTACGCTATAGGCTTCGCTACAGGAAGACGGACAGACAGATATACAATTTTGGTCACAAA
>JAHLJT010009419.1:127390830-127471765 GCA_031308135.1 Acheta domesticus
GTGACGGAAGTACGAGGGACGGAAGCAAAGGCGGTACTATTGGGAGCGGCGCATCAGTTCTCTGGGTGGCCAGACGGGAAGTGGCTGGATAGAAAGGGATTTCTCGGAATGCGGAGATTAGTTGTGCTGGAAGGGCGGGGAGTAGTTGTGCTGAGAAGGGTGTGATGTTATAAGCAAAGAGAGACGACTTCTCTTACCTCTTTCACCCACCCGCGCTGTTGCACACAACATACCGCCTTCATGTTTGTCTTACTAACCAACACGACTATCCTGTATTTTTCATATCTACTTCATCAACATGTTCCCATCTTCTTGAAATTTATTAGGAAAGTTCCCCAAAGCAAAGATTGTCTATATTATAACCTTGATGAGATATATTTGTTTTCTGAATCAAATCAACAATCTTCGAGATAAGGGAAGTTACTTACCTTGTTTATACACAGGATGGTTCGTGTTCTTATTGGCCACTTCTTATTGGTGGAAACAGATGAAATAAAACCATCTTTCTATACAGCATCTAGTAAAACGGTTGTTTCAGGGCATGCATTGCGTGGTAAAAGTTCAATGTTTTGCTCTGGTGCTACACGTAAGACTATGATTAAAGTGTTCTGACAAATCTGTGAAAACAACAAAGAAAAAATATTCTAATGACTGCAACAGCTACTGCTCGCTTTACATGCACCTTCAAGTGATTTGTATACTAGAATCAAAATAAAATCAAAGTCAATAAGGTCACAAAATTTGTGAATGACACACGTAAAAGTCTTTTTATTTCTCTACCACTCGATCTATCGTCTTCGTGTCGCAACCATTCCTACCCGCAAAATAAATGTCACTTTACCACTCGTGTCATAAAAAACTATTTTCACTTTGCTTTACACATCTAACACGAAAATATTTATTAAATCAATTGCCTTCCATCTTTACCCAAACATACCCACTTTCAATCGATAGGTTGATTAGTAATTTAGGTGTGTCGACTGCTAAGGTCATTAGTACCGTACGCGTAACGCATGTCTTTTATCGCGGAAGATGGTGATTTTCCCCCTCTAGCTGGCGAGATCCAAACGTTGGGAGTCTTCCCCGACCACGTGTCCCCAACAGCCGCCAAGCCGGGACACGGTCTAAGCTCCCTACTGGTTTCCCAACAAGTATGGTAGAGTAATGTATCTGAATGTAAGTGTATGTAAGTAAGGGCTGAGGATGAGAAAAGAAAGAGAAAGGGAAGATCTCGCACGGTGCGTGGTTCTTTTGTTGAGATACAGTTCAGGGATTTGCCTAATGTTGATCGCAGAAACCACGGAAAACTATCGGTCAGAGTAGCCGGCCGCTAGAAGTCTTCTCCAGATAGCGGCCTGCCAACGTCGGGTCTCCAACCCTAGGACCTCCCAGTCAGAGGCACAACAGTGACATCAGTTGATGCCCTGAGCCATTTTTGCCGATGCCTCCATTTTCGTTGTATTCAATGCGACACTATATATCCCTCTACTCTATCCACGTATGTCGTTGGTATCAGGATGGAAAACTGGAATCGACACGGAAGATGCAATTAAGATGAGATGCTCAAGGAAAGGGGGATGCCATCGTAGGCCGCATTCGATGGAATTTTTTGGGGGTGGAAGCTGCGCGTCCCGTCGGCGAGGTGGCCGGAGGCGAGCGAAGGAAGTGCGACGCAGGGAAACGCAGCGCCTCTCAATGCACGCGGGCGGGAGACGAGCCACGACGCAAAAGCGCCCTTCGCCAGGCGCGTGGAAAATTGCCTTCGCTTCGCCGCCACTTCCGTCACCACCCACGCAACCCCCGCCATCCTCGCCGCTTCCGCCCCCACTCCCGCCATTCCCGCCGCCACCGCCCGCCAGGCGCTTTCGAATTGAAACCGTGGCCTTCGCTCCGTTAGTGCGAGATGCAGTGCCGTTGGGAACGACGTTTAGGCAGGGCCCCTTCTGAGATTGGTGCAGGCATCTACCACATGAACCGCTTTTAGTGCTCTTCTCCGTCCTGAATTTCTCTGCTTCCATTTGGCATGCTTGTCCTACATTCCCTTTGCTGTTAATTTTTTTTAAATCCAATTTATCAAGAATTAGATTTTTTATGTAATTTATCGATTTTTAGTGCAATGTATTATTTGTATATAGTGACTACGTTTTCATTAGATGCATAGTAATAATATAATATACCATGTCATCCCATTATTTAATTACATGTTTCCGATTTGAGGCCATAATAATTATTTATATATCAAGGGCGTTAAGTATATGTTTTGTCCCGAGGGCGACTTCCAATCCCGAGGGCCTCTGGCCCGAGGGGTTGGAAGTCGCCTGAGGGGCAAAAACATCTAGTAATGCCCGGTTCTATTGTAAGAATGGAAACATTAATTGTAGAATATTAAAGAACACAAAAACCTAGTCATAAATTCTTTTAAAAATGATGTGCCGTTTAAAAGAAAATGGCGTTTTAGCGCTACTAAAAATGCGAAATTTGAAGCTCATTTTTACAGAAAATATTTGAGTTTTCAGAATACTTTATTTGAAGTTATTTAAAGCACTTACACTCACAAATATAATAATGATTAAAAATTGCTGGTAATGTGCATATTAAAGATGTGAAAGATCTTTCAAAAAAATTACAATTATTTTTTTGTTTTTTTAAAATTACATAACTCAAAATAACTTTACGCTATACTAAAGAGTGTAATTAGCACTATCCGTTACAAAAGTTTGAAGAACAATTTGCAGCCGTATATGAGAAAATGGCGTTTGAGCGTTTCTGAAAATGCGAAATTTTGAGCTACTTTTCACAGAACACGGTTCTGTTTTCGAGAAACTTTACTTGACATTATTTAAAAGCACATGTACTCGTAAATATAATAATGTGAAAAAATCGCCGATAATGTAAATATTATCGACGTGGGAAACATGTGAAAAAATTTATATTTTGTAATTTTTGAAAACACCAACCTATAGAGCAGTATGGCTTTTATGTCATCTGATAGACTACATTTACCACTATCCCTACCTAAAGTTTAAAGAAAATATTTGGAGCCGTTTGTTGAGAAAATCTAATTTTTGTAATTTTTTAAAATTGCACATATTGCACGCAAACTACCAAAATTTTGAAAAACATTTACATGACCTTTATGAAAGCACTCAATATGCAGAACAAATTTTCTTTGAAGAAAAAATCTCTTCTTCAATTTTGTAGTTGGAAACAGGGTTTCTGGCTACACCATGTGTTAGGGGATTTTGTTTTCGTAATTTAGCAACTGGTTTTATCCACTTTTTCGTTTTCACGGCCCGGCAATTAGCCATTTTTTCGTGCAGCATTACATAACGTTCCCTGTACTACGTATATCACTCCGTGTATACGTACGTATACGGGAAAGAAAAATAACATTTCTAGGATGTTAGCCGATGTTACTTATATATCTTATTATGATTACTAGTATTGCTACTGAAGAATATAATTATGTCTAAAAAAGGTGACACGTAACAATGAAAAGCGAGTGATTGATGGCAATTATAAATTCAGAGGAATATTCCAAAATTGAAATTTTCGTATCAATTAAGCAAAATAAGGTTTATAACAAATTATTTTATTTATTTGAGCATATGCCATTTATTTATTGTATTTGCTTGCATGGTAACTAAAAAAATTAATTTGTAACTATATTCTGTGTGTTGTATTGGTATTAGAGCGGGTCATAAAATATTCAAAAGGCCATAGGGCACACAAAGATATATATGACAGAGGGCACAAAGAATCAGAAAGGCCTATACCATTACGTGTTTTGTTTCAGGTCTATAAAACACACAACAATGAACTAGTAAACCATAAAATACTTTCTACAATCTTGGGGCTGAGACATCTCACCACAAATAACGAGCTCTTGCAAAATATGACAGCAAATTAACCTCATGTTTAACACTATGATTCGGAGGATTAAAAGGAGTCGACGAAAGGAAAAAGGGTTGGTACTCCCTGGTTTAGGCTTTTTCTTCACAGACGGATAGATGACCGGCCGGACAGTCAGACATGCGACGGACGTTTTGAGAAACCACCGCCTTTTCAGTATTAAAAAACACAAAATGTAAATTCTGAATTTGCTATCAATTATTACAGAAAGTAATTTGCTACATAAAGGAGCAAGAAAATTCCTCTTTTGCGGTATCAAGAAGTCACAAAACGAGTTTTTCTGACAAAGAAAGGCACTTTTTGTCGTAGTGTTACAGTACTTTCTCTATACTACGTATATTACTACGTATTTTCGTACATACATGAAAAAGTATAAACAAATGACATTGTGAAACAGCAATGAAGTTAACTTATCGTAAAGAAATTGAAGATGATAAATCCTTCAGGTTTGGAACTGGTATAACTATTTTAACCCTTTATCAAAATGTTATATACACAAATTGTAGACTCATACGTGTTTCCTTTCATTCATTACATTTTTATGCTTGTCACGTTATCTCGTATTCTCGTTTTGCTGCTCATTAGCAGAAACTTGTTTCACTTAAATTGCACTATTTACTATTAATGTAACTACGTGTTTCTCATCAGTAAATTAATAAAAGTACTTGAAGTGCAGCTATATCATCACGGAAATATTTTTCATTGTCGAACTCTCTCAACTTCTTCACAGCAGCGTTTCACCTTTCTGTGAAGTAGCTTTAGGCCACCACGCTACACAGTACTATCTACGCCACCAACGAGTGCTGGCAGAACACTATTATCCCTCCAAACTGCATTTCCTGCGCGCATGTTCTTCGTTCCGCGAAAAGGGATGCGGTTCCCCACCCCATCAGCGGTGCACCACTTTCCGCCCCCGCGTCTTAACGGCCCTCTGGGACTATCCGGGTGGCCACGGGGGTGGTGTGGAGGTGGCGGTTGGTGGTACGTGATGGCGGTGGTGGGGGATTGTAGTGGCGTTGGCCGTTGGGATGTGGTGGTGGTGGTGACGGTGGCGATGACGGTCGTGGGGATGAGGGTGTTGATCGCAGCTGTGGTGGTGGGTTTGACGTGAATGCGGAGGCGACGGTGGCGTAATGGGGTGGGTAATGGTGGTGGCGGTGCAAGGTGACGTTTCATGGTTGGGGTTGGGGGATGGGGGATGGGCAGTGTTGGTAGGTTGAGACTGTGACAGGTTTACATTGAGAAATGAATCTATTTATTGTATCAGAAATATGCTTCATCTCATTTTTCTGATATTTTTTTCCACAGAAGCTTAGCTCCTAGGTTGCGTGGTGGATTGTCCGTGTTATTGGGTGGGCAGAAGCAATGGACAGTGAGGCAAGAGCGGTGGCAGAGGTGTTGGCACCTAACGCGTGGGCGAAGGTAATAAGGTTGCCGGGAAGTGCAACGAAGCAGGGGTGCTGCGGAGACCGCAAAAGTGGCAGTAGACAATGCAAAGAAGGTGGAGGCTTCGGAATCGAAGCACAGTTAGTGGTTGAAGCAGCTCTGAAAGCAAGAAGACCGCCACCACGGTTCAAAAAAATTGGCAAACAGGTAAACGATGAACTTCGAAATGGGCGATACCAAAAGGATATCGAATATGAGAACAGACGTAGAACTATCTGCGATGGGACCGACGAAGTCAGATAATAGGACGATAGAAGATTGTGGGGACCGGACGCTCTAGAGGAGTCTGGAATGATGGGAACGAAGGTCGATGAAGATGTGCGGATGAATGAGAAAGGATGAGACAGAAAAGTGGCAGGAATGAAAGGAGAATGAAAGGGCTGAAGGGAGAAAATGGTGGCTACATTGTCGAAGTAAATTGTGGCATAGGAAGTGCCCTGACTGATACAGGCGATAGCGGACGACATGGTCATGATACTGAATGTTGGAGATGGCAGAGGAATAGGGCTGGGAAATTAGGTTGCGTGGTGGATTTTGAGATACTAAGTTTCAAAGATGTAGTGATAACATAGGCTGTAGTTGTCACGAAAGTGGAAGCGGAGATGACGGTAAAACAGTGAGTTAATAAAACTGAATTGACGACAAAGGTAAATGCCAAAACGGAGACGGAACTGGAAATGCAAACTAGGAACGCCGAGGCGGAATGAGAGATGGAGACGATACAGCGCAGATGGCGACTCAGGCTGTGGCGTCAAGAAAGTGGAGGCGGTGTTGACGGTAAAAACAGCAATGAAGAAGAAGGAACTGAAGGCAAAAATAGGGCCTTGTGGAGGCGAAGGGGAATGGGAACTAATGATGGCGGGATGGAATGGGATGCAACGAATATTCAACGGATGTGGTGATTTGACTGAATGTGGCGGTGGCAATAATGATAAAGGAGGAATGTTTCTTCCAGCGCTACGGAGCTAAACTAAAGACAACGGCAAAGGACCAGGTGGAGGCAAGGAGAATATAAAATCCAAAGATGATGAGATGATTTAAAATTAAGCCGAAATTTAAGCCGAAACTGGAGGTGGCGATGACGGTAAAAGCGCGAATATTTCTTCAAGCCAAAGAACTGAACTAAATTGATGGCAAAGAGTCAGGCAAAATAGGAGATGGAAACTGAAGAAGTTGGAGTGATGTAAGATGTAACGATCCAACAGTAGTAGACCGAAGCCGGAGATGGCGATGGCGGTAAAAGCATGAACGTTGCTTGCAGCGCCAAGGAACTTCACTGAAGGCAAAGGCCGAGTCGGGGGCGAAGGCGGTGGGCGGGGCCTGGGGGGGGGGGGGACTTGTTTTATGCGGCGCCGCGCAGCCCTGACGGCCACCGCCCGCCGCACGCGACCTTCTCATGCCCTGCGACTTCCGCCGGCGCCGGAAACCTTGTTTGTTGGGACCTGCGACGCGTACCGATGCGCCGTTCGTCTTGCAGGGCGGATTCTGCGTGACGCCTTATTGCGACGCCCCGCTGCTCGTATATTTTTCTGTCTTGGCTCGTGCAGCTGCTGGCAGGCGTCTGTCTTGTGGAATTTTATCATCGGATCCCTTGACTTCTCCTTATTTCATTTCCTAGTCACACGTTATCATTCTCATGGAGAGCTCTTGGGTTTTGCTGACAAGGTGGGCTGCAGGTTTTTTGCTGCATATTGAATCGGTACTGAAATTGTAACATACGTATATAAAACTACTCGTGGATATCTAGAAATATTTTGAATGTTATTTAGTTAATGTATGAATACTTTCAATTTATGCAAAACAACATATGTCATACCACACTAGTGTAACTTGTGCTGGGTATAGTTAGTTAACACAACTTTTTGTAATGAAGTATATGGTGATATAGAGATAAAATGGTAGCATAAAATCTTGCATTTATGAAGAATAGTATTTAGAACGATCCTTCAATACAATAATAATAATATTAATAATAATAATAATTATTATTATTATTATCTCTTACTTTATTAAACTGGAGCTATTTTTACAATTTTTTACGGTTTTGGTACAAAACAACATTTACTTCATGAAATTCACCAATTTGTATCGTTCTTGGATTGGCAATACCAGACATTAATTACGCACCATGTCATTGGACAAATGTTTCTTATCTACCCGAGGATGAGAAGCACATACCCATATACGAGTACATCCGTCCACCCATCCGTATACCCGCTCACACAGTTATGGTAAAAACACTGTTTCTTTCAGGAATTCTTATATCAGATTTTACGTCTAAAATATCAACTTCACATATCGACTTTCGAGCCTAATAGTACTACGTTTAACTGGGAATGTGTAACAATTCGTGTTAAATGGATGATTGTGGGACTGTTCAGAAAAATGGCCAAGGCCTGTTCTGTTACTAGGTAATGCATCGAATTTCACCAACGACATGATCCTGAATGTTCGCCCCTTGAATATATTCTGTAATATACTCTGTAATATTCTCTGTAATTTCTATTCTATAATATTCCCCGTAATGTACATAGCTCACATAATAATGTAAAGCACAAAGAATTGAACATAAATGTTGTAAAGCTATTAATTTCGTGCACTAATAGCTTGGCAAATATCTAGATTTTCATTAATCGTAAACACCTTTGCCTGTGAGAAGCTGAATTTCTAATACGAATTCATTGTTTCGAATATTTTGTTCAATTTCAATAAAATTTTGATACATTTTTGTCTACATATACTGACGCACACATATTCCAATGACACATTGTCTCATAATTCGCTGCTTGGACTTTCCAGATTTACAACAGGGAGAGAGTTGATAATTGTTTTGTCTACAGAACACTCGCAGAGAATCTGAAAAGGAAATTTCAAAATTCACTTTCAAATTCAGAATGAACTGTTAAAAAAAGTTTCTCAAAGAATAAAAAATTCTCAAAGAATAAGAAAATAGCGCAAAGGTCCTTTCTAATCTACCACTTTCTTAACAAAATTACTAATAAATGGTATTAAAGTTTTAACTAAATAATAAATAAATACATTAATGAATTATTGATGCATTTCCTCACACACCACGTGTTGAGTTACAAGAACCAGTAATTAAGCTACTCGCTAAACGATAACAAGCGAGGAAGACGAGTTTAAGACACTTTAACGACGTTTCAAAGTGAAGATCAGCACTTGACTCTCTAAACTACAGCACCGACAACACCTAATTGCGAAGGCCCGAACGCGCGGAGGCGTCGGTAGCAGCGGAGCGGCCTTTGGCCCAGGAGGTTGAGGCTTCGACGTCCCAGGGCCACGGCGGCGGCGAGGGCGGGGCCGCCCGCCCATCTCGCACGCCCATCCCGTTCGCCCCGACGCACAGCGCCGCCCATGCATCCTCTTTTATAGCGCGCTTTCGGCGTAAATATTACCCTAAGTCCTTTGTTTAACATCCGCGCGGGGCGGGGCCATTACTCGCCCTCCCGCTTTATCGCCCGCGGCCGGATTACGCGCTCCCCCGCCCACGCCCTCGCTCCCGCCCCCGCCCGCGCCCCCGCTCGCGCCCCCGCCCTCGCTCCGCTCGGCTGAGCCCTGCGCCCATCCCGTTCGCAGCTCGTTCGTTTTGGCGGCGTCCGTCGGTGGCGGCGGCGCCCTGGAGCCAGGAGGGGTGGGGGTGGAGGATCTCAGGTCAGCCACCCGGTAGCGATGAGGGCACACGAAAGCCGCGTGTATGATCGTGGAGGGTTACTGAGTAGGTACCGTTCGTGAAAGAAGCACAGCGACAGTTGATGTTCCTCTAATACCCAGGAAATCAATTGCCGTATTTTGAAACCATGCCAATTGATTTTAAAACCAATATTTTGAGGCATTGTATTAAACATATGCTAATGTGTTAAAAGTGCTGGTGATAAATATAATAATCGAATTAGTGGTAAGAGTTTTCGTATTATTGGTGCAATATTTTGCAATAATTTGGAACTCTGAACATGCTAACGACTGAATATATTTCACCAAAACCCATTGACAATGACGACAATGAGAACCGTGTTAATTTTAAGCCTATTTTCCTAAGCCTAAGCCTATCCGCGAAAAAAAAAATTAAAAATTGGAATTTTTGAGAAAACCCTGAAAATGTTAACGTTTTAAGTAAAGTAATAAAAATAATCAAAATAATCATTTGAAACTCACAAGGCCCCGAGTTCCGCCTGAGCGATCTGAGAATATCATATTTGGAGAAACTTTCTTAACACAAACGTAGCCTTCGCTACGCTATAGGCTTCGTTACAGGAAGACGGACAGACATATATACAATTTTGGTCACAAACCAGTTTTTCGGTATAAGGGACCCACACAATGTGGATTCAAACTGCATTAAGTATTACCAGAAGTAATTTACTACATACACGACAAACATTTATCCACTTTTTCACTATCTGGGGCACAAAGTAAGTTTTCTGGCAAATAAATTGCCACTTGCCGTGACAGAAATAGATTATCTGAGTACGTAGTAAAAAGAAAGTAAAAAATAATATATATTCTTTCAAATATTGCAAGTCATACAAAATCTAGAAATAATTTTGCATTTTATTAAAATATTTTTTCTCGCACTCCGTCCGTGGCCAATTAGTTAGGGTAATTCTTTGGCATTTTCCTGATGCTGATTGGAGAAATCACTTTTTCCTGGCGCTAATCGAAATTACCCTATTAGTACAGCCGGCCACTAGAATTCTCCTCCAGACAGCTGTACAACTAGTGATAAAAATCTGCCATGGTACTGAAACTCCTGTCACTGTTGCTCTTGCAGATAGCTCATTGGTCATCATGCTCGCTTTTCATGATGCTACCCCGGGTCCTATTCCCTGTCGGGCAAGATAATAGGGTGGGTTTTCCTTGCAATGTCCCATTATATGTTGCTCTGTGTGACGATGAGATAACTCACTTCTCAGGTTGAAGTGACCAGAGTAAGGCGTAAGGATGTCTACTAACCACACGTATCCCTTAACACATGGCCGCGAGGTCGGGACGCTGCAGTTATGCCCTGGCCTAAGTTAAAGATCTCGATGGCCAATCAACAGGTTCTTCAAACAGACTTCTTGACATGAAACTCAGAGAGTAAGAACTTACTGAGTTTATTGCCGAAGAAAACATACGCAAAGTCTAAAATTGTAGTGAACCTACACAATATTTTCTTACAAACTATATACACTTTACCCCGACGTCTGTTTCCAGAGAGAAGGTGGAAAAAGAGAGACGCTTGGCGTCGCCCGATGGCGCAATCGCGCTTTGGGTGGCCCATTAACAAGGAGGGCGAAGCACGTGGAGCGAGAGAGCCCTCGATATCACGAAGGTGCGAAGATCCAATATGACAGAGTTCTGTGACAGCAAATGGTCTCAAGGTAGGTCAGTTATTGAAGTGACATGCGTCAGTTAGTGAAATGTTCTATATCCTATCTGGGTGTGGGATGGGAACGAATTTCAAGTTACAGCTTATCGGGGTCACGAAGGGCGCTTTTCCCTCAACTCTAATTAAATATGTAAGATCTCTTGCTCTGGAGTACATTGTGTATTACGTACTGTCTGTACGTTGGGATATAACTCCTGTAACGTGCTGTAGTGCCAAGTACCTCATATAGATGCTGCATGGATAAGGTTTGTTGTAATGAAGCCATCTCATTCGTGGGGAGAAGGAAATACCCCTTTGCCCTTGCAAGAGGGTATTTTCCTTGTCCTAGCAAGAGTCTCTCGATCGCCCGAATGTCCTTCCGACCTTTTCGAGTTGTTAGCATTTTGTTGTTTGATGTTTGGGAGCACGTCAGCTGCTTGATCATTAGTGTATCAAATATTTCATTTCAGTTTTCCCCACACGAGCGGTAAGATCCGGCGCCGGCCTTCACGTCCTGCGGGGATGTCCCCTACCTGATGTCTCTTCCCAACGGGGCAAAATCTCCGAACATACTATGTACTAGGATGCTACATGCTAGTGTACTCGTGATTGTGTGAATAAGGAGAGAGAATATGTCAAGGAGGCGAAGAAAAGATGGTGTGCAATCTGTGGCTCATTTATTAAGGCGGCTCCACACATTCTCTATTAGGCGAACAGCGAGTAACCGCTCGGCGAATTCCGACTAGTGTGGATGGGTCGCTTGCTATTTGCCGAATGATGAACATTCGGCGCTCGCCCTACCCGCCGCGTGTCGGGCTTTTGGACACATCAAAGGGAGCGAACATTCGTCGAACGCATCAGCTGGTCGGGATCGGGCGAGCAGTAGCTCGCTGCTCGGCGAATGCCAAATGTGTGGAGCCACCTTTAGGATATAGCTCCGGCATTCTTCTCGTATTGATCGAAGGAAACACAAATCTACCGGTCATAGCACCCGGCCGCTAGAATAATCCTCCAGACAGCGGTGGAATTCGACCCAGATATTTAGTTTGTGTACAAAATCCGCTCATATCGGGACTCGAACCACAGGACGTCCAGATTAGAGCCCCTGCAGAGACAGCGGCAAAGAGTTAAACAAACTTTTTTTGAGACCGCAAGCCCAGTGTCTTCATGGCTGTCTGAGCCGAGAGTCCTGCAAGGCGGACCCCACTGCTGTTGGTTATTTTGGGGTTAAATTATGTTGTCTACTAGGCAAATAAATATCTTCCGGCATTCCGTCAATTCTTTAGGTGTTAATTTTAGTGATTTGTGTTGCAATATCAACTATCTGCAGACATCATCCAACCAACGCCAAAGCTAATCAAATGCTCGGGTGTCCATCAAGTCACGATGTCCTTCCTACTAAACGAAAATATGTCTCCTAACTAGCCTGTACTGAATAGCCGTTTTTTAGTATGAATAAAATTATTCTATTAGTATGAAGTAAAATTATTAGATAAATTGTAGACTTGACACCAATAGATTTTAGAATACAATGATTTCACGATAGGGGCAATTAATTCTCTGAACAGCTGAAAAATTGTTTCAAAGAAAATGAATATTCTTAATTTATACTAGCTGAACCCGTGGGATTACATCGCACGGAGAGATGGGCTGTAGAAAAGTAACGACAGAAAATACTGCATATCCATGAACATACTTTATCAGGGAACGGATTTCTATATACGAAATATGTAAATATATATGTAGGTATTTCTATCAAAATATGGAGTTAAATATAGATTTAATATGAGTATGATAAAAAATGGCTATAGTAAAAGATTATTTTATTGCCAGTTGATAAACCTTCATCTTTAAATTCTGAAATATAACTTCAAATTTTACATTGGCTGACTGTGTTACTTATGGCATTTTACACTGGCTGATCAAGAGAATAATAGAACTGAACCAACAAATAGTATTTTGACTGTATTATAACTGACGATGAGGAGCTCTCATGTGAGTTGAATTCTGATGTCTCAAGTCACATCATGCCATTTCCGGATGGCACCATCCGTGGAAAGGAGAGAGGGTAGTATGGATACTGAAAGGAGGTGCGTTTCCCACAGAACATCGAGATCTCAAAGTCATCTGTCAAACATCCAATAGTTCGTTTCCTTGCGTCCCCCTTCACCCCGCGGTGCACTTGTACACCTCAGACCCGGAGAGTGAATCTATTCTTCACATAAATTTAAAAAAATTATAATTTCTCAACTTGCTTTCCCATTGTTATTCTCCGTAATTTAAAAATAACTCTCATGTTTAAGGAATTACTGAAAAAATTTCAAGTTCGTATTGTTGAGATGCAATTTGATATTTAACGAAATTCAACTGTTAAACTTAATATGCTGTATGAGCTGATGTTATAAGAAATGATTAAACCGTATGAACGTTTATTCAAATGTGCTTCCAAAATACGAAATATAGAATATAAGGAAAATGAAAATAGCATTTTTCAATCCTACACATTGTGAAACGCAAAGATAATGCAAAGTAGTATCGATGTTCGCTTATTTAGTAAATATGTATTTACATAAAAATCCGTTCCCTGTACATTATGTTTTATATTTACTAATATATTTACACATGGATTTGTATTTTGGTCTATAAGAGAAAATCCTACTATCAATGTTATCTTACACTATCTTACACTTACGAAACAAAATGAATGATACACAATTTTCAATTAATAATCAGAAGTATTTCACCTCTTTATGTTTTCCGTAAGTATTGCAGGAATGATATACAAGAAAGTACATTGAATACTTAAATTGTTAGTCACAAACAATCGTTTTAACGATAACACAGCACAATATTTCTCTAAGCAAGATCATATTCTTCAATTTCCCGGAAAGTTGACAAGTTAGACGCCATCTTTCCGTTTCCATTCTAGCCGCACATTTCAAGCAGCTTAAACTTCGAACCTTATCATTACAGGAAATCTGCGATATATTCAGCGTAAAGTGACCTCCACTCTTTTTTTGTACCTCACGTGGTTAAAACCGTTAACCGAGAGCCGATTAGGAGAGACATCAAAACCAACCTCTTTAAAGCTTTAATATATGATCCGCTGTGAGTAAAATTGATGTAAGTAATTTTGGAAGATTTGAGTTAGATGCACTGATACATGGTTTGAACATTGTTTCATCCCGGGCTAAAATAGTGTGAATCAAACTTCAATATTTCATAGCAAGAGGCCAGCACCAAAGCAGAAGTAACCAACAAGTTGCTCATACCGCTGCATGCAATGGTGGTGAAAGTCACAGGTGGGACAGTTTCCAGGGGCCCCCAAGAAATAGCTTCTTCTTTTGCACCCGTTACAGAATAAGCAAGAAAATAAACATTTAATCGCTTTTAGTGATACGTGCAAAAGTCAAAATTGCAACATCAAAATTGCTCTCAATGGTGCTCTCAATCGTGACAAAGCCCTTTTTTTCCATCACATCACTATCTCAGACGAAAATTGCGCATCCCAATTATTTTAATGTATGTCATAGTTTTCAGAAACGATGTGTACAAAAGTGGTGAAAGTCAACAAAATAGTTAATTACTTGATAAGCAATGTTTCAGTCCAAAATATCGGTAGTAAGTTAAAAGAATCTCTCATTAACACGTTTATAACACTTTAGGTCATTTATTTCTAAGCATTATAATTTTACAGCGTTTTTCGTTTACAAGTCATTTTCCAAAAAGTATGTTTTTTGACATATACCACTTTCGCTCTCAACAGCTCATACATGATTTGGACATACGGCGACTGACATTAGCGGTGTAAGTAAGCTTAATTCTATGTAGCTGTGAATGTCCGTGGGTCTGACTGTTCTTTAGGACTAGGTCTCTTCCTAACTAACAGGTTTTTTAAGCAACTAAAATGTTCTTTTTAAGTATTTTTTTAATGCGCTGAAAAGCTGTTATTACCGTCCTAAAATAAAAGGAATTGTTAGAGTTTCTTTTCCCAGGTTATCGGTGAAATAAAACATTGCTTTGAATGACAATGTATTCTTTTTTAAGTACATCTATCAATATTTTTTCATCTAACCATGTGTATCCGACGATAGACAATGTATTATGTTTAAAAGTCCTTTATAATTTGAAATTATTGAAACAGTGGTTTCTAATTAATTGTTGAAAACTATATACATTTATATATCTCAGTCGTTGGGGTTCTTCAGTTCGATGTCAATTTGCATTGATTGCTGTGATCAGCAAAAATTGCTGATTGATTGCTGTGATCAGCAAAAATTTCCACCGCTCTCCGTACGAAAAAGCGCGAAATCTGAAAGTTTTATCTTTCGATTCTGGAATAGTTGCACTAATAACGTGCTATGTTGCACAATAATAATCCTTTTAATCAGTTTGAAAACAGAACATTTTTATTCAAGAATTTGACTGATTTCGTTTCGAAATTCCTATTTATCAATGTAACAATAACATTATTATTTGGGGTTGACCTTTAAATTGAATTTAAACGATCGTTAGCAAATAAAATACCCCTGAGCTTTCTTGTTAGTCGTCTGGATGTCGCTCCGAAGAAACCAATCTGGGCTTCCACGTCGTTTTCCAATCTTCACTCGGCTGGGCTGGACCCGATGTCATCTACTTGATGTTTCTGCGTTCCTTCTAACATCTATATGTAACTATCATCTACAGCTACCCTGGCATCTAGAGATACTTTTTCCTAAAACTGCGCTACAGATGTGCGCCTACCCGCGAACTTTACAAAATCGAAAAACAAATAACATATCTGCTAGCTAATTATTCGTTGCTAATCCTATTTTAAAATTAATTTGTTCCGCCACGGCACTGCGGACATAATCTGCAATGTCTATCTTGTTTATATTCAATTGACGTCTTAATTACAGTTCTTCCATTAAAGTTTATGATAAATGCCACGAACTAGATTATTTTTGCCATATAAAGTTTTTTCTCGTCAATAATTTATGTGAACAGGGTTTAGGGTGGCACGGTTCCTTTGGTTCCATTAGTGATTCATTCGCTCTCGTGAATCACCCGCCACGGTTTACATCAGACACGGTGTAAGATATATGTGTGTCAACTAGCCGCCTTTTGGGCAAAATTTTTGAAGCCAGTTTGAGGCTAGTTCCTCGCTTATCCGTACGGTGCGCACGATCGAATTGGGCATTGATGATGGCGTCTCGCGCATGTAGTATTTTCTGGTATTTTCGTTTCAAGAAAGGTATACCAGTCACTGAATGAACGTAATCGTAGAACCGCTAAAGTAATGGAATCTTTTAAGGCCTATTATAACGTCTGACGGCGGTATTAATTGTTTTAAATGTCTTGTAGCGAAATCCATGCATATCTGCAATTATATGATTTAAGTACCAAAGAATGAGGATTTCTGTTTAAAAACAGGAGTTGGAGCTAAAAGAACAAGATTCTAGTTACGAAAACCATTTAAACAGTGATTTACAATCATTTCACATTCATGTTGCTCAGCAGTCAACAGGTTTGCTCTTCGCAACAGTATATTCATTACTGCCCTCACTGAAAAACAATGTCAGTGCCAATTATAATTTTCTAGTAGAAATATTTTTCCTTTTTTGACAGATGATCTTATGAAGTGAAGTTTGTCTTGTTATCTGTCTTGTTATCTGTTTATCTTGTCTGATGCTTTTGTACACATTTTGCAATTAATAAATTATATGAACTAAAATAATGCATGGGTTCTGTGTCACAGGTGTACAATCTACATTAAGAACAAACGCTACATATCTTTAGGGTCCTAACATGAAATTAACAAAATCAATACCTGGTCTCATTCTGATAAAGAAATTTTTCACCAACAAAGTAATTTATATGTAGAATCAGCTATGAAATTCTCTTTTTGCAAACAACACAAGATCTCAAAACCAACTACGATGAATGTAGATCCATGGACTTAAGCACAAGACACCTTTTTCCTTTTATAATATACAGAGCAGCGCCTCCACTACATATTTCCAGCTTGTCTGCAGCTTGTAATATATTCTCAACATCAAACAATGTATGTAAAGCTGTACTAAAAGAGGAATTTTCATTATCAAATAAAATATTTAAATTTGAATCTTTAACAAGAATAACACACAAAATAGAAAAGTAGTTTATTGTAATTCAATTTGATTCTTTATTTCAATATTAATAATATTTAATTTATACATATTATTTTTCTGAAATAATTACAGTTTACATACTTTCTTCATTTCCTAAATATATTAATGTACATAAATGTCACATAAGTAACTTGCATATAAATTTTACATTTATTGCAGTATTATCATTATTAACATTCATTTGTCTGTACCTAAATTTCAAAATGCTGTTGGATATGTGCAAACCATTTATTGTAAAATTGCTTTGACTATGAATTTATGAACTAGAATAATCTACTTTTTAGAAAAGCCTTTATGTTATTCTTGTAACTTTTAATGACATCTGGTGACAGGTAGAATATCTTAATTTCTGCTTATGTAGGGCTTTTCTCACCCAGAGTATTATGAGTAATGAATGTGTTATTGTCTATTTGTAGTGCTGTGGTGGCTAATAGAAGTGGGACAATGTTGTGTTTCAATTGATAACATTAGGGTTCTGGGTGTTGATAAACATGGGAAGGTAAGAATTTTAAATGATTGAAAGTATTTTTTATGCCAGACTCATGATCCAATTTGTGCTCTGATTGTAACAAATTGTTTTTGTAGTTGTTTCATTTTTTCACCTGAAATTTACTTGCATTTTTCCACAAACCTAGATTTTACTGTGAAAGAGTTTCCATACTATTCCGAAACGGTTTATACGGTTTTCAGTTATCTGAATTGTATTCTCACTATGAACTTCAATGAAAAACTAACATCCACTTAATTTCACTTCCATTTAGATGGCTTCAAAAACATACAATTAATTTCAAAAACCAAATATGAAAGTCTTCATCCTTTTTAGAATCACTGCACAGAATATCACCACCATGAATAAACCATGTTCTTACTACTTTATATGCAGAACCTCATGTTTATATTGAGATAACATCAGTTGCCTTTTATAATCACATCTTGGTAACAATATGTGCAAAAAATACACATTCTCTGGTTCACATTTCACAATCATATTCTATGAGCTTTGAAGAAGACTAACCATTTGTTTATTCTCAAATATTTTTTCAAATATCAATAAGTTTGTCTGACACCCTTTGGATACATTCAATGAATCCTCTTCAAGAATTACAGTTGCTTTCATCAACATTTTTTCATAATTACCTTCTGAAAATGAAAAAGTTTTAAAAATATTTTTTAATTGATAGGTGGTAAATAACATTTCATGAAATTTGTAATTTCATATAATCAGAAAAAATCAATAATTAATTATAATTAAAAAATAGAAGACAATAAACAACATACACATTCACTATATCAATAAAGTTCAGTATGAGGATTACAGTCGTCAGATATGTTTGGTGAACAGGCATGATGTTTCAATGGCAGTATCTGTGTCTTTGCCCAAGATATCCACTAAAAGTTCAACAAAATTAAACAAGAATGAAAAATAATATGATAAACGAATAAATTCTTACGTTAATTAACCTTAAAAATTACCATTTTAATTATAATAAAATTAATTCTATCTTCAGGTCTTCTAAATTCTATCTTCAGGTCTGGTCTGTAAATTATATCCTCCGCAAGTAACCTTATTTATTTTTTAAATACTATTGAAAACGCATATCAAATGCATGTTTACTATTTCAAACATTCCTAGAAACATCACATAAAAATCTGTTTGGATTATCTTTCATTTTTTGTTTTTTTTGGCATGCAAATTCTACAAATTTTGCACTAATTTAGAGCAAAATGTTAACTTACATATTATTTGATTGCACAATTTAACTCCTGGTTTTTTTCCGAATTGTTGTTTAAATACTAACTACACTATTGGTTGATTATATCACAGTATTTATTGTGTATGATTTTACAATGCTTGTGTATCAATTTGATAATTAACTTATAGTCTAAGGTGAATAAGTAGTATATGTACTTACCACATTTCGCTTAACATTGTCATTGTTGAAATTCTTGACACAATATCATCATTGTCATTAATTTTCTCCTTTTTTGGGGAAAATGTCAACCTATTTCTTTTTATATTTTGATTTTCGACTCACTTTGGAAACTTCTAAATTTACTTCATACTCCGGAATATAGTTTTTACTACGAAGAGATCAGTCAAGTCTACTGTTCATCGTGCTATCAATAGAAGCCATCTTGTTCTAACAAAAATGCCCAAGTCGTTCGCAGCGTTTACCTAGCGAGAACTGTGAGTACTAGCCTCACATTAGCTTCAGTTTTAGACCGGGAGTGAACACACCTATATATCTTACACCGTGCATCAGAGCTGGCGAAAAATTATGTTGGCATTGACTAGCTTTGACGGGTCAAAGCATAAATATACACGAAATGACCATGCGTCAAAGCCACATTTCAAATTTACGAACAATTTCTTCTTCATCACGACAATTTTAAAACATCACTTCACATTGAAAATTACACTGCACAACACTTTTAAAAAAAATATAAACTTGTTTCTATGCTGATTTGCTTGCTGCTTGAACTCAAATATTAATATAGATATGGTTTTAGATTTTAAAAAGTCTTCTCGTAATATCACATTTAGTTGTTTCTATAACAACAAAATTACTTTTACTTTACTCTTGACTGCGATTCAATTACGCAAAGCATTTGTGGTCGTGAGATTACATGTTTCAAGACATCTTTTGATAGATTTTGTGTGTCTACCGTGATGGAAGGTGTAAATGCAGGATTTATTTAATGATGACCTATTATGAAGTATTTGCTTTAAAAATAGACGAGTTGTTTTTAGTATTAAAATGGAGGATTTGAAAGGTGATACGTGTAAGTAGCATGTGTTTGTGAAATAGAATTGATTTTAAGTATTTCTATTTATTTTATTAGCTTAACAAATTATTTTTTTATTTATTAAATTTTTGAGCTTCAGTTCGTACAAAGTACGTATTTTTTCCAGAAACAAGCTTGAAGTTTTTTTGTGTTATAAGGGTGTAATTCGTGCCGAGGCACTACACTAATTTTCACTATTACTATGGTAGTAGTAATACTTTTAAAATTGTATAATTTCAACGAATATGTGAGTGGATTTTTTTCTTTTAAAATATCGCTTTCTTTAACATATTAAGTAGAACTGGTTTAAAAACAGACGAGTTGGTATATTAGTATTAAAATGGGGGGTTAGGGGCCCCCAATAACAAATGCGCTTGTAAAATAGAATTTATTTTTAATATTTCTATTTATGGTGTTTTTAGTGTTATAATGGGGGTATGAGGGGCGATAGAGCCCAATAACAAATATTTAAGTAGTATGATTTTGTGAAAGAGAATTTATTTGAAATAATTGAATTTATTGCGTTAATATCATAGTTTTTTATTGTGATTTAATACCCATTAATTAATTTTAAATTGCATTAAGAAGTGAGTTATTACTATTTGTTTGTAAAATTTTAAAAGTACATTTTTTGTTCCAGATAGTACAAGATGTTCTCCATTTGTTATTGTTATTTGTTCGCATATTTCTTAAAATTGAATTGTTATGTCTTTTACAAGATTTTATTTAAAAAAATTAAAATAAATATATAATAATTCCAACGAATACGTGAGTTATACACTTTCCATTTGTATTCTATGGCTTATAGATCATTTAAAAATGTAATAAGTAGCATTTGGTTAACTAATTAGACGAGTGGCTCTTTTAATAACAAAAAATGTGTGGTTTAAGTAGTAAAGAATGTTCAAGTAGCACAGCGCTTGTGAAATAGAATGTGTTTTTAAATACATTTATTACGTTACCATGTTGAACGCAAATAGTAAACAAGGATTCGGTTCATTGAGTCGATTCCTCTCTTGTGAACCGGATCAGTGAACCAAAGGAAACGTGCCACCTAAACCCTAGTTCAACCACAGTTCTTCAATTAAAGTTTATGATAATGCCACGAACTAGATTATTTTTGCCAAATAAAGTTTTTTCTCGTCAATAATTTATGTGAACAGTTCCACCCAAATTGATTCACACGGCAATGTTCTGACAAATATTACGCAGTTGTATTAGGCATAATGTAACTATCAAACGAACTCGAAAGTTACCTTCCGCGTTCTTATCAGACGATGTGTTCACCTCGGAGTCTAGATCAAGAGAGGAGCTTCTTTCACACCACGGCCTAGTGGTGAAAGTGACGTCCCAATTATTTTTCTCCCCCCTGCTCAAAATCATCAATCCCATGGCAACGTTTATGCTCCATGCACCGCGAGGCTCTGGCGTTTACCGTCGAAAGTTTGACCCGCCATTTTGTATATCACATTATGTATCACTAATAAAAATGTACCTGAAAATTTCCTCTGGGGGCTCATCGTAATTGAGTATACAAGTATAGTATAGTACCAAAATTAATATTATCATTATTGATATATAGTACCAATATTGATGGTAAAGTATCAAAGTTGTGATGAATAATATGTTGTTATATACCACAATAATTTATTATTTACATCAATACCGTTAATGCGATGGTGTCAACGCCTGTGTGGTTTCACTAAATATCAATTCATTTGAAGAAATAAACCATGATTGGGTCGATTGGGATTAGATAATAGTGAGCCACTTGAAGTGACGTTTTCGAATTGGCAATTGAAAGTTATAAGAATTCTATAAATCAGGTGGTCAACATGAAAGGCATATTTATTTCATTGAAGGATATTGTGTGTGTGTATATATATATATGTAATATATATAATATATATATAATATATAATATAAAATATATATATAATACATACATAATATATATAATTGTATTTTGCCAATTATTTGACCACTGCTCTGAAAGAAATGAAAAAGGTAAATATTTCAATTGTTTTTCTTGAGTGGCTTACCTTTACTGAAATAACTTTAAGAATAATAATGTATTTCCCAAAAAATGTCCCAATAAGTTTCTGCAAACACTCCACTACATCGCTTAAATTCATTCAAACTTTACAGCGGGAAGTTGATTAATGTATTAATATTTTAAATATACACCTCAAAAGAACACACCTCAGCTCTTTAACTTGTATATTGCAAAATTACATTGACCATTTGAGAATTCAACGAGTACCATTCAACTCAATACACACGTTCGCGGGATTTTCCTTGGACATTACTTGAAAGAGATTAGTAATATTTCAAAAATATCAAACGATTACTTCCTCAAGAACTTGGCATTGGAAAAAAAATTAAAAATCCGATAACTCTAGCAAACCTTGTGACTTCTTTTAATAAAGATTGCAACGTTGCACTCAGATGCGAAATGTCTGAACAAAAAACGACAAAAATATTTATGACAACAACGGGTTCTTGTTTGCGAATTGGAAGAAAGAAAACGAGAGAATGCAGGTAGACCATGCCTTCTGGCGTACCCTTTCCAAGAAGCCCAGGATGGAGTTCATTGTGCAATATCTCTATCGCATCCGGCTACCACGAAAAATTATGGCCATTAATCGTGGAACGCATCCCAGCATCTTCTTCGACTCCAACTGATACAGCGTCTATGATTTGTGGCGTGGGACGGAATGCCCCGGCGGGCCTTCGGAAACAAAGGATGGCCGTCGAACGTTGGAACTTTTCCGTTAAAGATTAGGGAAAAAATATGCTGCAGATACACTTAAAATTCCTTTCCTAGAGGCAATATTTTACAGATTATATGCGGTGCTTTGCTTTAGATAGCTCCACGAGAGATTTCCTTAAAAATGTCATTATTCACTCAAATAAAACCTTCTGGCTACCTGGTTTCCCTTTAATAAGTTTATAGTACACATTTAATAAAACGTATTTGATGATTCAAAATGTGCCCTAGTGTATTTTGTGTATTTGAATATTTGTGTGAATTTATATATTTGATTTTGAATTCGTGCAGTGTATTTATTTAATACACTGCAACAGCCAAGCACAGCCGGGTGCGCTAGTCTTCAATAAAAATGGTATATTTGATTATACTTCATGATTTTTTTACCTACAGGCTCGAAGAAACACAGTTATTGGTGTTAGTATACAGCCTTTCCGCAAAACTCAGGCAACGAGAACTCTCTATTATATTGTTGTTATAAATATATTCTCGAGAAATGCTAGTAGTTCTTTACAACCGTGAGAGGCAACTACAGTCACCAACAATTCCGAACAAAGCCAAAGAAGAATGTATCGCCTTCTGCACACTTAAAAAGAAAATCGAACAAAAAAGAAAAAAACACAGAAAGAATGAAGGAAATGCCAGCACTGCGCTGCATGGGTCGCCGTGCACGTGGCAGGCGTCACTCAGGGCTGCCAACACCGGGTGCTCGTTAGGGCGCGCCCCGCCGCAGAGCTTCCCATTGTGAGCAGTAGCCTTTCCTCCCAACGACTAATGGGAGGCGCTCCACGCCAAAGGAACCACGCGATTCGCAGTCCGCACTTCCGGTGGTACATCTCTTTCAACGACCCACTCACGCTGGGAAAAGGTTTGTATTCGACGTAGGTAAGAAAGTATGGAATGTTGAAAAGACATACTTTTCCTTTCTTACAATGTTCAATGTTTTCAAAAGCCCATAGACAGCTACTTTTGCTAAAGAAAGTATGGAATATTGAAAAAACACACTTTTCCTTTCTTACAATGTTCAACGTTTTCAAAAGCCCACAGACAGCTACTTTTGCTGGAAATGAGAATAATAAAATATATTGTAATCTTTAAGATGGTTAAGAGGACCGGCGTACCAATGAATGTAGATTCAATCTCCATCTGTGAAGTAAAATAACAAACTTTAGTGCAACACGCTTTGGTGACTGCGACTGTTAGCGGTTCTTTATTCCCCGGAAATGTTTTGTTGTTTTTGATGATTAATTACTGATTCCGGGCGCGTCAACTGCTAAGATCATTAGTCTTGTAAGTATAGTGCATGCTTTTTCCTAGGGAGGTGGTGGTGATCTCCGCTGTATGATGAGATTCGGCGCCGACCTACTGTCAGCAAGCGGGGTTTTCCCCAACCAGGTTATCTCTCACCAGCGGGGCATCTTCCCAGCCGGAACAAGCTCTGAGTATCCGACCGGACTCCGCATGTGTGTTAATGTAGTGCAAGCGTGTGTGTACGTAAGGGGTGAGGATGGGACAAGGAAGAGGTAGGATCTTTCATTTTCTTTCCGGGCGCGGTCCATGCCCCGTTTGCTAGGGTACTGCTTCGGCATTCATCTGATATTAATCAGAAAAAGCATAGAAAACTACCAATGAGAGCAGTCGGCCGCTAGAATTCTCCTGCAAACAACGGGTTAACTCGACCTCTCTGTGTAGCCAGTGTCCAAAAATCCTGCAACCGCCGGGACTAGAACCTAGGATCTCACGGTCAGAGACACTGCAATGCCGTCAGTTGATGCCCTGAGCCACCTCTTTCACTCTTTTTGTTTTGTAAGTGATGTTGCAATGAAATGCAGGCTCCCTTGGTAGCATAGCGTGTGTTGTCATTTCAGAGACTCCGAAGATTAGGGACAGCCATTACTTAGTAATAACTAATGTCATGTACATGCATACAAAGAATACACACTGCATCAATGCGCCCGGTATCTAGTCATGCTTGCCTTTCGACTTTGTTCAAACTGTCTAGCTACATCGAGTCCTTCATGACGCCTGGGCAATGACTATTCTCCGATTTAAAGAGAGTAACTCTTCGATGAGATTAGACAGGGTTATCCAATCGTGAGTTTCAACATGAAAAAGTAAGTGGGAGCCAAGCTTTCGATTCGATAATCACCTCCAGCTGGTCGTACATTAGAAGCCACGATATAGTCGTATGTTTAAATCGAAGGTCAAGGATTGAAAACAGTTTCGGTTTGCCCTCGCAACAATTCGTGGCCTCTATACGACCATTCGGTAAGGTATCTCTCGTGTTATCCTTGAAGCGTATCCTGTACCGCAGCCAGTTTGAACCAAATTCGCTCTAATGCTCGATGACTTCGGTATATTGGGCTCACTCCGAATTGACACTAATGAGGAAAAATTCTACATATGACACTACGCTTAAAGAGGTTTTTGACTAGATTACTAAGAAACTAGTGAGAACCCGTGCGATTAAATCGCACGGTTAGTCAAATAACCAAACTGTTTTCTACTTAAATTCTTTTTTTGTATTCCAGCATTATAAACGACCTAACCTCACTAAGATCACTATCCTCTCATATTTCAAGATTTCTATTCAATGTAGAAAATCACGTTCACGTGCTTACACAACCTACACTAAATTGAAACAAACAAAAATGCTTGAGATTGCATTTCCCGCCACCGTCCGAGTGTAATTTTCTTCCGATAGATCGCGCGGCACTCAGATATTACAGATCCCGAATTACTACTTTTTTTAATATTTAGGTATTTTTAACGCCCTTTTTCAATACGAATGTCCCATGTGCAGGTGAAAAGAAACACGATTTTTCAATCCATTGCTTCTTTATACAGATCGGTTTCGTATGTCGCCCAATTTATTGAAAAGACCAAACAGCCCTTTGAGAAATAATATATAAGATACTAAAATCAGGTTAAAGTTTTTTTTATATTGGGGCTTTGGCTGGGAACTAGTGGTACTACAGAAAGACACAGACATCCTTGCACTACTACGTTTTTTTAATTTCTTTAGTCTATCCTAACTTTCAGTATTGCCTTACCATCTTACTAGTAACCTATCGGCACCTAAAAGGCAGTTTTTCGCGTTGTCCCAATTTTTCCGTCCCCTAGAAATAGAAATGAAATGAGTTGAAAGAGTATTATAAAACATCCTTTCCGAATTCAAAAGGCCTCAATATCAGCCAGATTGTTTAGGAAATATAAATTATGGCGAAAATTTTGCTTACGATTTACCTGCTACAATTATTCGCTAGCAGACGGACAAATAGATAGACGGATGGACTGATGGACGGCCAAACGTTTTGCCATAAACAAATTATTTTGTATTAAAGACCCTCGAAACGTAGATTCTGACTACACAAGAAATTTAAGGAACATACAGGAACAACAATTATACCTTGTTCGGAATCATGGAGTTACAGTAAGAATTTGTCTGCCTAAAAGTCGCCGTTTTCCCTGCAATATTAAATAACTTTCTCTGTTCTACGTACGCAGTATGCGAGAAAGTAAAGCATGGGGAAATTGAAGACCTCAGGACAATAACATACTATGCCACACTTATGAAGAAATTGAGATATTAGTGTATTTCGATGCCCCATATATGTAACTACTTGTTGGATTTTTTTGTAAGGATTTGCCTGCAAGATGGCAATGTAATTCATAAACTAATGTTTTTTATCCCAATGTGTAGAATGCAATGTCTAAACTTAACTCTCCTTTTCTCGAAACTGACGTATTGTCGCATAGCATGTGTTGGGTGCTGCTGCACTTGCTTTAAAAGTTTGGTAGGACTGTATTGTTGGAATTTGTTAAGCACATCTGTCCCAAAACCCTGCGATAGCTCAGGGAGGATGGATGGCGCAGGATCCTTTTGGTTTCATAGAAACAAGTTCTTGCACAAAACCAAGTTTATTTTGATTGTAGTTAATTAGCGTGGTTACATGAACACAATTATTCTGACATGGAGCTCTGTGAACGCGGATCACGTACGTGTGTTCCGCATGAAATCCATTACCGAACTAATTTCTTGGTCTCAACGACTGGAGCGTCACGAGTGCCTCTTATGTAGGGCGCTTACGAGTGCGGTAGGCGATTGGCCTATCATGGGTTGCTGTTTGAATTTAGTAAGAGGAATGCTCTCGAACATTTGTCCGTTGTGGACGACTAACGGATCGCCAGAGTGGCGTGATTGCGCGTACAGTTCCAGGAACGCCGGTCGCTTGCGGCGAAGACGGCCGGCGCCGCGCGAGTGGGACGCATCCGGTCGTGGCTGCAACGGTCACGAATCAACGATTCTGCCTTGCGACTTATGAAATAAATGTATTTCTCTGCTTTGCTGTGGGCCCAAACAACATGTTATTGCCCCGAGGTCTTCAATTAATTATTTGTATTGTTGACAGGCACCCGCTAACAAGTTTGTTAACATCCGAATGTCTCGCCTGCATATGAAGGACAGGCAAGTTAATACTTCAAGTTCGACTGTGTCCAGTGGGGTATCCCGGCACCTCCGTGGCGGCCATGTTGAAACCCCAACCGCCCGAGTCAACAGCGGCGAACGCAGTACCGCAGTGAACGGGTCGTCCGCGCAATCTATTTAATTAATTTCACATATTGGTGTTTGTAGAAGTGTCCCCGGCGATTGCGTTTAGCGAAATGCTCACAGGAGTGCTGTCGTAATGAGCACTGCATACGCGTTCCACATCTGAGCAACGGGGTTCGAATTCAGGCTTTATTTGTGACGAGCAAACCTTCTCAGGCAAATTTCATTCTCCTTCGTGCTTCATTAAGAGTGATTCACAATGTCAATCAAATGAGATACTGACGGAATGAAATGAGAGCAAAATTCAAACGTAATGTACAAGCGAGGGATAAATCAAGAATTCACTGAAAAATGTAAGTGAAATACTTTTAACTCCAGCAATAATTGCTACAGACACCTCCCTAAAAGTGGTGTAAATTAGCAGCAAACTTTGGACGGCAATATCTAAAACTGGGACGATTAAATCTGGAACGTGTCTGTTTTAAACATGAAATAGCATGAAAAATTTACTTGATATGCGTATCTATCGTAGCTTTTAATCTAAACGACTCTGCAAAAGAATGTGTGAATGTTAAACTACTCTGAAAATATGTTGACGATCTGACTTATTCAGAATTGCAAGTCCTGCATTAAACACATAGCAGAGAAGGTCTGTCCTCCCCATTTTTATAAGTAGTTCCGTACACGTACTCAGAGAATTCTATGATCTGAGATTTCTAAAATCATTTACTAAAGTGGCTGAGTTAGTAAACCCAAAGGGATACTTTAAGCTGCAAAACCAGAGAGATGCTGCACTCTTATTTTGTAGTAAACAACTGTGTGTTATGAAGTGTCCAACAGCAGACAGTTAATACATACCTTTCGGAATCCGGATTAGGCATGAGAGAGAGAGAGAGAAAGAGAACCGAAAAGACGGGGAAGTATTTTAGCAAAAAATGTTAGTTTTTAATGTAAAAACAAAACATGAACCAAAGAAATGATGCTCAAGAAGGGTGTTAGGGATGCCACAAAATCCCATTAACACACTCTTTTTCACCTCCGGACGTACTTTATATTCTATGGGTAAAATTGGGTAAATATGGAGTAAATATTATGTAATGGTATTTTTATAAGAGATTTTAGGTTGAGATTGTTACCACAATAGCCATAACAATGTCCTGGTCACTCATTTGACACAAAAAGAGCGTCACTCCAGTCAGAATATGGCTCATTGTACGATAAAGAACATATAAGGACGATATTTAAATAGCCATGGCTTCGTGAATTTTCAGCCAAATTTTTTTGGTATAAAATTAAAGCTTGAAACCTATACTTGAAAAATTGTGCCTAAAACAATTGCACCATTTCAATGCAATCGGATCACAGTTGAACAGCGCGCAATTGGTGACACCTCAGGACTCACATTTGAATCGGTTATTTTTAAAACCCCGAAAGTCACTCTCTTTTGCATTTTCGCTTTTTGTGAGAATTTACAAGCTGCAGAGTAGATGAATCGTTCCATGTGTAAATCTCGAAAACCATATTAATAGAATGAAGGGTACTGCAAGGTTTTAGTTTGGTTTTGAATCTCGGTACGTCGATTACTTGCGGGGTATGTATGTAAGTACGAATATTATCCATATAGTGTGTATGACTGGGATACTACCTCTGACAGAGAGATTGGTTAAAAGAGGAATATTCCTATGAACTATCATAGAAACGCACATTTCAAATAACTATTTCTGTCATATGAATCATGTTTGATGTAGATGCACATTGTCATTTAACATAATATTTTAATAAATGTGTCAAATTACAAATTAAAATTGCAATGTGCATTTATTTACATTTTTAGGTAAAAAATTCCTGATTAGTTTTTGAAATCCCGTAATTAAAAAAAATATAAATAAGTCCAGCAAATATTGTACTACTATTAATACATGTAAACTACATGCCTCCATGGCATTCGCAAGCACGATTTATGCATCAGAAATGAACAAACAACAACAGAAAAGTCTTCTATGTTCTTAATTATTCAGTTTTTCTTATTTTCCCAAACCTTCACAATTCCTGACTTGTGGGATTTGAAATATAACAGATTCATTTGATCTGCGTGGCTGTTTCATTATAATCAATTTTATAAGTTCAATACCCTGAGAGTATGTTTCGTTTTTGTCAGGTGATACCAAACCGTTACCCTCTGAGTATACTTGGATAGATTCGAAATGGATACAAAAATTTCTCTTCAGCTGTAAACCAAACAGATTTAAGACGAAATATAAACGTTAGAATTCAGATCATAACAGGAAACAGATTGCTCCTACGCACATTTCCATCATGAATAACTCGGAATGATGCATCCTAAACCCTTCAAACTGGCCTTCATGTCCATTAGGGGACAAAATTGTTTTGACAACAATAATTATGTAGGAACACGAGTGGGGCAGTGTGGCAATTGGTGGGCAGGCAGGGTTGCAGAACGGGAAGATCAGGAAACGGTGGTGGACAGGGCGAACTGGTTTGGCTAGAGTTAAATTTTCTGAGGATTTTTTGAACCTTTTATTACATTTTATCTCTTCATGGTATTCCTATTCCGTGGCATGGAAATTTTATAATACGAGGAGAACCTCGATCCATACACTGACTGAGGTGGCTCAGGTTGATAACTGATGCCACTGCAATGCCTCTGACCGGGAGATCCTAGGGACAGAGTCCCGACAGTGGCAACATTTAGCTAGGTAGCTAGGTCAAATTCAGTCACTGAGTAAAGGAGAATTCTGGTGGCCCGCTGCTTTGATCGCCAGTTTTCGAGGTAAAGGATCGCGCCCCGCGCAATCTTTCTTTCTCTTCGTTATCCTATCATCACACCTTTCTTACACACTTTTACACTTACACTTACATGTAGTACACTAGCACATATGTTGCGAGATTAGACGGAAACTGAGAGCTTGTTTCGGCTGGGACGATACTTTGCTGGTGGGAGATACCTCGTTGGAAAAAATCCCGCAAGCTGGCGTGGAAGTCGACGCCGGATCTCACCATCAAGCGGAGAAAGAACTTTGCCATCTCCCTCGATGAAAACGTACACTACACTTATCGCACTAATATCCGCAGCGGTTGGCTGCACGGAAACATGAAATAATAAATCTGTAAATAATATGGATCTATGCTCTCATTAGCGCGCCGCCCCCACACCACCCCCACTTGCTTCGGATCGGCCTTCGATTCTCTTAAGTGAGTTTTACTCTAAATTATTCGCAGAACATCTTTCTCCGCCCAGAAGCTGCAAGTTAAGGATCCAGTTTGCTTTCGCATCTGGCATTAACAATTTGTACGTACAAATTTGTGTAAATAATTCATATACTCTATTTTTCATGTTCTTAAGTAATTTTCAGATAGCTCTGATGATAACTATGCAATCGAAAATATCTTAAGCATAAAAACACGTTATTTGATACTAGACAACAACTTTCTTTTATTTTTACTTTCCCGTATACGTACGTATACACGGAGTGATATACGTAGTATAGGGAAAGTTATGTAATGCTGCGCGAAAAAAATGGCCAATTTTCGGCGGAAAAAAATTAATTGCCGGGCCGTGAAAACGAATAAGTGGATAAAACCAGTTGCTAAATTAAGGAAAAATAATCCTCTATCTCGTGGTGTGGTCAAAATCCATGATTTGTTGCTTCTTTATACTTAAAAATCGATTGACGGCATTCCGTCCGTCTGTCCGTCTGTGGTCAACGCTAGCGCCTAACCCGTTCGGTCGATTTTCTTCAAAATTGATATTCCCCAGTCGATCTGATTCTAGTCAAAGCTTTGTGATTTTGAAAAAGATTCTTTAAAATTTGGGGGTACTTTATATGAAGCCCCCCGGGGATTTTCAACATTTTCTCAAAAACGGCTCCAAATTTTTTCTTTAAATTTCTTGTATGAATAGAGTAAAATACACTTTTTAACATGCCATAGGTCCGATTTTCACGTACAGCTCTGAATTTTCGAAAATTGTGAAAGTTTGAATTTTTTTCGGCGTCTTTCTCCAACTACAAAATTGAAGATAGAGATTTTTTCTTCAAATAAAATTTGTTCTGCATATTGAGTTCTTTAATAAAGGTCATGTAAATGTTTTTCACAATTTTGGTAGTTTTCGTGCAATATTGCGTGCAATATGTGCAATTTTAAAAAATTACAAAAACAAAATTTTCTCAAAAACGGCTCCAAATTTTTTCTTTAAACTTTTGGTAGGGATAGTGGTAAATGTACTCTATCAATGACATAAAAGCCATTTTGGTCTATCGGTTGGTTTTTTCAAAAATTACCAAAATGTAAATTTTTTTACTTGTCTCTCACGTCGTTAATATTTACATTATCGGCGATTTTTTTACATTATTATATTTACGAGTATATATGTTTTAAATAATGTCAAGTAAAGTTTCTCGAAAAGACTATCGTTTTCTGTGAAAAGTAGCTCAAATTTCGGCATTTTCAGAAATGCTCAAACGTCATTTTCTCGTATATGGCTGCAATTTTTTTCTTGAAACTTTTGTAACGGATAGTGCTAATTACACTCAATAGTATAGCGTGAAGTTTATTTTGAGTTTTTTTTGTTTTTTTCAAAATTATATAAATGTAAATTTTTGAAAGATCTCTCACATCTTTAATATGCACATTATCCGCAATTTGTAAAAATGATTATATTTGTGAGTGTAAGTGCTTCAAATAACTATTTATTTTGTAAACTCAAAAATTTTCTGTGAAAATGAGCTTCAAATTTCGCATTTTTAGTAGTGCTAAAACGCCATTTTCTCTTAAACGGCAAATAATTTTTAAAAGAAAATTGCCATTTACGGCTAGGTTTTTGTGTTTTTTAATATTCTAAAATTAATGTTTCTGTTCTACCAATAGGAAACTGAAAAATTAAGAAAATGACAAACAAATATTCTTTTGGCGATGATAGATGGTAGCTGGCAAGAAAGAGTATGTGGCAATTCCGAATAGCTAGGGAAGACCCAGGAAAATAGAAAACTAATACGGGAAAGTCTGTGCCATTCTGTAGCACCACTAGTTATTAAAAGGTATCGACAACACCAATAATATTAATAATTAATCAGTCAGTGGAAACAAATGCAAACTTAAACTGAAATGAAATGAAAGTTGGCGTTTTAAGCCCCTATGTGAAGGATATCAACAAGGACCAAATCATTTATATGGTTTAAAAGGAGAGGAATGAAGATAGAATCGGAAGCAGTTTTAATAGCTGCACAAAATCAGGCCTTGAGAACGTGACATTATCATAAAGCGGTTCTCAAAATGTTCCCAAGATTATAAATGTTGCATTTGTCAGGAACAAGTAGAAGCCATTGATCATATCGTCTCAGCTTGTCCAATTTTAACAAAGACCGAATACTTGAAAAGTCGACAGAGTGTGTAGTTACCTCCACTGGCAGATCTGTACCGCCCTCGAAGTTCCAAACACATGTCCCAAGTGGTACGAACACTCCTCAAAACCGGTGACATCTGTTGGTCTCTATACAATATTGTGCGACCAACAAATTCAAATTTATCGCACGATGGCAGCAAACAAACCGGATATTATTATCCTGGATTTGGAGAAAAAATTGGGTCTACTAGTATATGTTGATGTGCCCTGTGATCAAAATGCCGGGACCAAAGAGGCAGAGAAATGTCTTAAATACAAGAGTTTGGAAATCGAGATCAGCCGAATGTGGGGCGCAAATGCACAGATAGTCACCGATAGATACTGATCGGAGCTCTGGAATTTATTCCACATAATTTATGTAAGAACTTGGCTAAACTCACAGGTAATTTAAAAGACTGGGAAGTGCAAGGAATTGCTTTATTTAGAACAGCTCACATTTTGCGTAAAGTATTGTAGAGGCACCGACAGTCCCTAGATCTGCTCCTTAGGTAGCTGGTTGCAATCTGGAGTAAATTTTATATTCAGCCTACTCATAACAACTGTAGTCGTGATATAGAGGAACAATAATAATAATAATTATAATACATACATACAATCCTGCTTCGACATCGAAAAGGGCCGTTACTGGGCAAGAGCCCGTACGGTAACCTCAATCCTGAGATTTAATATTATGATAATAATAATAATAATAATAATAATAATAATAATAATAAGAAGAAGAAGAAGAAGAAGAAGAAGAAGCTTGTCACAATATCCCGGAAATGAATGGAGTTGTTATTTCAACAGAGGATGTAAAAAGATCTATACAAAGAACTCACAATTGGAAAGCTCGAGGAGTATATGGAATAGATAATTTTTGGTGGAAATTTGACTTACATTCATGGTATATTGGCGAGTCAATTTCAAAACATTTTTCATGGAACATCTGTGCTGCCAAAATTTTGTACCTTGGGCGTGACATTTGTGTTACCGAAAGGGTGAAATGCGTCTTGCCCGGAGAATTATAGACCCATTAAATGTCCACCTACAACTTATAAAGTTCTCACCTCCATTATTCCGTCCACCAAACTCGACGAACATCTGAAAGAAAATGAGCTGCTTTTGCAAAAACAGGTTGGTTGTAGGAAAGGATCTCGAGGATGCAAAGAACTATTGATAATAGATAATATTATATCCAAGCTTGTAAAAAAGAAAATGCATAGTTTGTCTGTAGGCTGGATTTCCGATTGATTTCCGAAAGACATTTGATTCTATTCCTCATTCTTGGCTGCAGCGAACTCTTCAACTCTACAAGGTTCACCCCTCTATCAATAAATTTCTTACGTGTTGGAACAGCTGGCAAACAACACTGCATGTTATGAGAGGGAAACTGAGTTACCAGTCAGATCCTTTGCGAATTTGTAGAGGCTTTTTTCAGGGAGATAGCTTAAGCCCGCTCTGGTTTTGCTTATCATTGAACCCTTTGAGTAGGATGTTGAATGCCTCCGGCTGTGGATATGCTTTGAAGAACCCCAAAAAGATAATTTCCCACCAATTATATATGGATGATTTCACACTCTATGCTAAAGGACCAGAACAACTTCGCAGCATGCTGACACTTGTTGAAAACTTCAGCAGCTCTGTTTGTATGTTTGTATCTTGTTTTGGAAAGTGTTGTGTTGTTCATGTGAAGAGAGGTCGCGTCCAGAATAGAGAAAATGAACCTCATTTGATGGAAGATTTGAGAATTCAAGAACTCGTCAATGGAGATGAATATAAGTATCTCGGCTTCGAGCAGCTCTTAGGAACTGCAGATGAAAAATTAGAAAACAAATGGAAAGAAATGTTTTCTCTCGTGTTGCAAAAATCTGCAAGTCCTGTATTAATTCCAGAAACAAATTTACAGGAATTAACAGTTGGGATCTTTCTGCACCATTGCATACATTTAGAGTTGTCAAGTGGTTTGAGACATCTTTACAAGCTTTCGATAGAAAAGTCAGAACACTTCTATCAAAGTATCGGAAGCATCATATTCGAAGTTCCACCGAAAGGCTATATCTTTCAAGATATCATGGAAGCCGTGGACTGTTAAGTCTTGAAGTTATGTGCCGCCAGCAAGAAAAACAGCTCAGATATTATTTTATCAACAACAAATTCTTGACGGCCATCTGTGCACAAGATCACGGCTATACATCTCTGAAGATGCTCCAAGAAAACCACAATCCAAGTTTTCCTAAATCTGAGGACCGAATTGAGCAGTGGAAATAAAAGGATCTCCATGGAAGGTTTGCTACAGCCCTTCGAAGTAACTCCATTGATATGAAGAGATAGACTGAATGGCTGAGAACCGCTGGGCTTTTTTGGCGAGACGAAAGGATTTGTTCTGGCCATTGAAGATCAGGTAGTATCCACTAATAACTACAGGCGATATATCAGGAAAGAGAACATCAGTGTCATGTGTCACCTGTGCAAGAAGACCACCGAATCTATTCAACACATCTGTAGTGAATGCTCTCAGTTGGCACAAACAGATTATTTACAACGCCACAATAATGTAGCCAAAATCATTCACCAAGCTCTTGCCAAAAGATCGGACCTTATTACAAATATCAAGCCTTTTCTTATTACAAATATATACCGGAGCAAGTTTTGTCTAATGAAAGAACACAAATCTTGTGGGATACTGCCATTGTCACAGACAACACAATGGAAGGAAATAAGCCTGATACTGTCGTGTTCAAAAAAACTACTCGTAGGGCAATAATAATTGATATCGTAGTGCCATAAGATCATAATCTGCTGTCAATAAGTGCAGAAAAGAAAAGAAAATACCAGCCACTCTCAATTGAGCTGAAAAACATACAAACTAATAGAGGTAGATATTGTGCCCGTAGTAATTTCATCTAATGGGCTTGTTGCTGACGATTGGAGGATTGTGAAAGAGAAACTCCATCTAAAGGAGTGGCACTTCATAATCTTGCAGAAGGCCGTGCTGCTGGCAAACACCAATATTGTGCGTAAGGTTCTCTCTCTTAGTCACTGAAGCGGAACGTGAGTGCACTGGAGCAATAACTTATCACCATCTGTCTTGCTATATGTGTTGACGGTCGGTCCTTGAGTTATATCTGGAAACTCCTCACGAGCGTGAAATTTTGAATAATGAAAATAATAATAATAATAATAATAATATATTATAAGAAAAAGAAGAATGACCATGTTATTTTCATCTCCCCAATTGATTGATTTTCTTTGAAAAAAAAAACAAACAATCGTAACCTTTTTCTCGGTGAGACGCTATCGAAACCAAGGCGCCGGAGAGCGACCTCTGTGGCGTCGTCAGGTCACGAGGGGCCTAGGGCGCTGCAGCTCCGCGGCACAGCACAGCGCGCCTACGGCGGTGCTTTTAATTAATTTCCAAGTTAGCCCGACTTCATTACGCGTTCACGCGCCCTTGCGCGGGCCGCGTGGCAGGAATACCTTTTAACGCGTGCGCGTGGGCAGCCTGGCCGTCGTTCGCACACACGCACAGGCCGCCGAGTCCGCATCTGGGTCTCTCTCGTGCCGTGTGTTACCGGCCAGAAATACTTATTGTTCCAATTGTTGGAACACAGTGCTCACAGCTCGGCCGGCTGCTGATACGACGGGGCTTACATGCGCGCTGGCAATTTAGATGATTCCTATGCGGCTTGTTGGAAGTGGTTCCGTTTACACCGGTTTCATGGAATTTAATTAGTATCTGCATAGATGGAGTTAGGTGGGTATAAATAATTGTTTCTATTGGGTTTATATTGAATTGTTCCGGTCCTCAATAATCCATTAGTAGAAAAACTACATGTTTTAAGGAAATTGCGGACTTAGCTGTATTCCATTTAATCTGCGTTCACATTGGGAAACATATTCCATCATTCTGCACTGCGAGGTTTCTGATTAGACAATGTTATTCAATTTCGCACTAACCTCTTGTGTTAATACACTCATTTGTTAATATACATATTCATTATATTAGAGATTATAAAGTATGACATAAATGATCTACATTTATGTTATTAAGATAATGTGAGGCAATTTCTAAATATAATGGGTCGAAGATATAATTACATACTCTAATCTCTCATCTTCATAATAAGCTACGGATTAAAATACTTCAAAATAAAATACCTCAATAGTATGCATTCGAAATATCAGTTCAACATGATTCCAGTATTCCGTTTACTTTATTTCTGATTAGTCATATGGTTTTGGTGATTTAAAAAGAGCTGTAAAGCATATAATGACCTACAGTTCTTTATTATATCTAATTATTTTCTACGTATCTCTTATAATCTTTGTTATTATATGTGTTACAAGTAGCAAGTATTCTTTTTAAGTTCATGATCGGTAAGTGAATATAAAATGATAATTAAGTTTTTTATTTTTCATGATGAAAATGTCGTTCCTAAAAGTATATAAAGTATTTTCCTAAATGTAAAAAAATCTGTGCCAGTTCCCTGTTAGAAAAAAAAAATGAATTACGAAAATATTTTCACATTTCATTCTTATGTCTTACAAACAAGCGAAGCACAACGGTTTGAAACAATACATAGCTCCTCACAAAACAAAGCACCATCTTCTTCTCTCTCGAGGCAAACCGTTAAGTGGTTAAGCCTGGCGTTAACTTCCGCTGCACCTCATGTCGGTATTAAGTGGCAATAGGTATACATAAATACCTACCCTAATGGGAGTTTGTACGTTGCTCGTAATTTCAGAGACTTTTTAGTTGTTAGTGAGTAATTAAAAAGTTTCAGTCAAATCTTCTTGGAGAGAAGTTGGGGAAGAAACTCCTCGGGTCTGCAGTGCCTCCCCTCCCACCCTCCTCTCTTCGCCCCCACCCCATGCCTTCACGCGCCCCTTCCCAATGCGCACCTCGCTCGTCAGAGGAAGTTTGGCTGCTCCGGACGGCAGAGAGGTGGAAATTTGCGAAGCCGACCGGCTTAAGTTCCTGCTAATTCTGTTACGGTTTTTAATGACAGAATTATTAACTAAACATTGCCAACTACTTTCTCGTCTCAGAATGCGACCTAAAGTAGCCGATCGATTGTAAAAAGCGGCTTAGAGGGCAAGCGCGTTCCGCGAAAGTCTTTCTCAGCAATTTCCCTCCCCGGCCTTCCAGAACAAAATCAAGATAAGCTCTTTATTGCACTTCAATATTTAATTAATTCGTTTCCGAACAGAACGAGACGTAAAACCCACAGCGACCAAAATTCCCGTTTTCCTTTTTATGCCGCAGAACGACATTAAGACAAAATGGCGACATCTACAAGCACGACACAAACTCGATATGAAACTTCCACGGCCCCCTTTTATGTTCCCCGGCACGCTGCAATCGTTCCAGGAGGCCGTGGCGGGTGCGTCACGGAGGGTGTTTCATCACGCCGCCGCATTCGAACGGGAACGACCCGCAGCGTGGACACGTGGCGCTTCTGCAGCGCGTGGCAACCTTCGCGGCACGTTAGGTGAATTTCTCGCAGGACACAATGAGTTTTCGAGGAGATTATCAGTACTTAATGTTGTCAACTACGTGAAAAGGAAGGACGTAAGTTACAATTTTTTAAAAGTTTATTGTGAGTTATAGACACGAAGGTTGTCTCATTTGAAGGTAGTAAATGCTGAAGCAACCGTGTAAATTCTTTTCGTTTTCAGCTTCATAAAAAAACTGGTACTGCTATAGAATTAGAGATTTTTCAAAGGGGAAGGGATTGTAAATAAGATCGTTTATTATCGTTATTTATTCATCCAAATAAAAATAGTAATAATAATAATAATAATTATTATTATTATTATTATTATTATAAGCCCTGTGTGATGCCTAAGGTTTTAGTACTATAGCACTATAGGAGCTCCCACTGTCTCTCAAGAGGCGATTAATCAGATCAGCTGATCGCTGTTTCTATATACTAGCTCCATCGCAACTACCAAAAACCCCGGAAGGCGACAGGTGGATCGAGTAGCTTCTCGTCTTCCGCCATCTTTCCCAACATGTCCTTCCTATTACCCTACCCGCTCTTTTCTTCATTCAATCCCCATCTCTCAAGGTCCATCCCTACGAGTGAGCACTAAACACCTTTGCCACGTGGGAGACGGACAACGCTGCAGTGTAGCAGACATGGCAATAGCACATTCATAGCAAAACGGAGAGCCGTCCTAAAGTCACAAGGCCTCAAAAAAAATTAGCTGCCTGGGGAGCACCAGGGCATCATTGGATTCATATCTGGATATAGCAGCGAGTAGGTGGCGGTCAGAATCTGAACAGGCGGGTCCTGGCCTGACATCAGCTCGAAGAAATGACAGCCGATTAGCAAAGAAATGCCCACGACCAACAAGCTTCTCCTGCGGATCGTTTGTTGGAATCAGGCCAGCAAGCACCGAACCAGGTTTCATTAGTAGCCTCGTATTTTCGGACAAACGCCTATTTACTTCCTTTAGGATGTTGTGGAAAATAATTGCTGATGTTTACGAATCGTGAGGAAATATATCTACTGAACGAGTCTCATAGTGGCATAAATATAAAATAGGCTCATGCCTATTTTCATGTTTTGTCTAAAACTACTTACAACAAGTAATTTTCAAGAATGCAACATCTTGGAAGTCCAGGCGAGGGAAGTTACAGGGGAGGCAAAATCTTGTCGGAAACGGTTAAGATTACAAAATACTATAGTCAAATGGGTCGTGTTGTACAACGCAACGGAGGAGGGGAGAGTTAAGAAGTTACAGAAAAGTGAGTATGAGAAACGTGACTAAATTTGTTTGCTCCTATGAATCTGTGAAGTGAAAAGTTCATTTTCAGCTTTCAAAATGATTTGAACAAATAAAACATAGCCTTACTATAAAACATTAAAAAAATGATTATATTCAATTCTGTTAATTATAAAATTGAATAATATATGCTTGTAGTCTCTCTCATAAATGTAAAAATACATAACTCTGCATAAAAAAAATTGCCTATTTTAATTCTATTGTGATCAATTTTAGATGCCAGAAATATAACTTTTTCATGTCTAATTTCCTTTGCCTGGATTAATAATTTTGTAACGTATTTTTAAGTGTCTAAAACATCAAGTAGTTTTTAAGGCCCTAGAACGCTTCATTTAGGAGTTATTTAACGAAACACATTCAAAACGCTGCCGAGTGTGTTGCCGGTTGCATTTGATGTGAATATTTAGTTTTATCCTACAGTGCCATGTAGTGCAGTTGCAACAGAATGAACAGCACATAAAGGATAATTTTGATAAAGGCCTTTATTTTAATAAAAATATGTCTAATTATTTCTTTGCAAAGAATGATTAGACTATCTTGCGACATGTTTTTGTGGTGTTTACATTTTGAGAAATCAATGTTCTCGTAGCTCAAACTGCCGAAATGAAGAATCATCCCTCAGAATCCCGTCGACCACCAGTAATATTCTGGTCTCTTCCTTGACGTTGAAAGTACGCTCAAGTTAATTTCCTAAATCTAATATTAAACAATTTACACTATATACACTGTTAACATAAAATAGCTACTAGCGAATTACTTCAGGTAGACATCCCTATTCGAGACTGATTCCGTTCACAATAAGTAAACTTTCTATATGCTGAAATAGGTATTAGTATGACCAGCTAGCTTTACATGTGCTCGCGACGGCGAATAAATATCTTCTAGCCAAAATTGCGTCTCTGATGCAACATGTCTCCTTCGTTTCCGTTTGTTTTCCAATTTTTTTAAAGTAATTTCGATATTTGATGTGAATCGTTTTGCGACTGTCACCTATCTTGTTCTGGATGCCGACGCCTCTACTAAAATCTTTCACCATTGTTGTCCATTTTTCATGTATTTCTTCAGGTGACGCTTCCAAAATACAAATTTATATTCTATAAATGTCTACGTCCCAAATATAAGCTATGTTTATTTTGTCCTAAGAATCTCCTATGTCCCATATTTATTGTTTATTTAGGATTCGAACAGTTCTAAGTCCCAGTATTCACATCACAATATTTGCATCTATTTCCTAATGTCCAACAATGACATCCAATGCCCTCTTTTACTTTCGCTCCTGGGTACGAATATTTCGAAATGGGCCCCTATTTCAATATTGTGTCAAAAATCCCTTGAGATATTTTTTGACTTGAGATATTTATATCCCTTGAGATGATTTTCTTACTACATCACGAATATTTCGCCAGTACACTTAAGAAATATAGTACAATATAATTTAACGAAATTCACGTTAATAAAGCGTTGGGGGTCCTTTGACAACCGCTATTTGTTTCCACATTGTAGCAATGTGCAGTAAGTGACAATGATATGCGCTTACATTACACGCTTGCGGTATCACACGTAGAAGTTTCGGCTTGCCTCCTATTGCCATTACAACTATTATCTCGTTCTCGTTCTTGCAGCGCGTTTTTAACACCGAGTGACCCTCTGAGTCGCCTACATTCATAACATGTACACTGGACCAAGGCCACAGGAGAACGCTCATTTCCTATTAACATCAAGCAGCATCCAGCGAGGCGATTTCCGCATCAGAGCGGGCGCAAAACGCAAGACGCAATCTCGCACGCACAGCTGCGCAGCGGCGGGCGCGCCCTGTTGCCGGGCGGCGTGCGATTCGAACGGCCACCCGACGCCATCCCTTGTGGTCTGATTAGGTCGTTTGCAGACGCGCGGCGTCGCGTGGGCCGCATAAACAAGGAGCAGGCAGCGGCCGCCCTCTTTACGACTCGCTAAAACGATGGCGCAGCCACAGGCGTCCGGGGTGGCAGGAAAAGGGAGGGATGCGTTGGGTTGGGTGGTGGAAATGGTCGAATTGTTGGTGGAGATGAGATGGTGGGGGCGAGATGGTGGAGCGAGTGGGGGACATGAGGGGAGTGTTAGTGGGATTGGTGAGAGTGGTGAAGAGGGTGTGGTTGATGAAGATGGTGAAGGGAGGCGAGAGAAGTGAAGGTCGCAATGATGGTAAAGGCGGAGAGGCCGATGAAGGTGACGAGGATTGGGAAGGGAGCGACGATGAATGTGGGAGAATGGTGAATATGGCTTGGATGGTGTAGGTAGCTTGGATAGTGTAGGTGGCGAGGATGTGTAGAAGGCTAGGATGGTGTAGGTGGCGAGGATGGTGTAGGTGGCTTGGATGGTGTAGGTGGTGAAGATGGTGAATGTGGTGAGGTTTGTGAAGACGTGTTCTCCAACCAAATATCACCCACCAGCGTGGCACCGCCCCATACGGGACAAGCTCTAAGCTTCCGAACAGCCTCCTGCCAAGTGTGATAGTGTAGTGCACGTGAGTGTCAGTGTGTTGTAAGGGGAGAGGATGAGGGAGGAAAGATCACGAGCGGTCCGTGGCCCGTTTGTTAGGGTATGGCTCCGGCATTTCCCTGGTGTTGATCGGAGGAAAGTATGGAGGTAAGGTGACAAAGGTAGCGATTGTAACGAGGAGGGTGTGAGGACGGCGAAGTAGGAAATACGGGGGGGGGGAGAGGCGAGAGCAGTAAGGGGGGCGAAAGTGGCAGGAGCTCGACCATATCAAGCAGCAAGAAACAGAGAATAACTTATAGTGAGAAGAGAAGGTTCGAGGTTCAGAGGGGGAGGGGTGAGCGGGGAGGTTCAGGATATGGTGCAAGTATAGATATTGTGGACGTAAGATATGAGAGGTTTCGAAATTCTAAAACGCGAGAGGATTTGAAATTACTTCACAGATCTCTCTAAATAAATCTTACGAGACAAAGATGGAGTATTCAGCAATACGAAATTTGACAATTATGAAATGCATATTGAAATTAATCAGTTATCTCAGAAAATATTTTGAGATAATAAAATCTAGATATGGTCAACGTAACGGGAGATAAAGTCTAGGTAATAGAAAGTAGATAAAATAGGAATGGAAAGTAGGTCGGCACGTTGTATATTTATAAACAGACAGTACGGTTGCTATTTTCTGCTCAAGTCAAAAGAACAAAATGGGTGTGAATATGCTAATTTCAAGATTTGCTTGCAACGTCCCCTCTGCAGGAATTAAATGTGCATATAAACGTCACTTTAACAACATCTTAAACTCAATCTCTAATCTGTCACAAATTCTTCAACGTCACAACAGATGTTTAACTTTTAAGGTCTGTAGCAGATACAAAGGGCATTATCTAACCTTAACTCAATGCACCGTCTTTGGCCAAATGTATCTGGAAAAATAAATATTCTTTGAGAGCTGAAACTTCGGGTACCTTTTTGGAAAGTAAGAAGACTTACTCACTTAGAAGTTTTCGAGTACCTGCTGCAAATACGGCGGCAATCATTGGCTCCTTAGCAATGGAAACTTCACTTCTTTTCACTTTCACCGCCGTGCAAAATTGCATCTGATAGCATGGAATGCCCGTGCACTACCGTACCATTGCCTGTGAATTGTTGATGATTAGTTGTAAATAGTCCCTAGATACAAGGACTCTAGCTATAAATTGTCCCTGTAGGTGAAATAATGAACTCACGGTAATTAAAGATGCACTGGGTGTGACCCAACAATATCAGTCATCAAGGACAAAACTCAGTAATGAAACATACGTTGGATACTTTAGGAGCATATAGAATGTATAGAATTGTATTCGGGTATAATGACAATAGTCGGCTTATAGAAATTACGAACAATTCCTCCTACGTTACATATGTCGTAAATATCAACTCGTGAGTAATAGCCAATAATATATTCTCTTGAAAAGTATACTATAAAGTTTCCGTGATATTTCCGCAAGCGTCAATTGCTAAGGTCACTAAGGTCTCTGAGTGGGGAGATTGACCACCGCCGGCCTACATGTCAGCTAGTGGGGTATTCCCTCAACCAGGTTTCTCCCACCTGAGAGGTACAGTCCAATCGGGGCAACCTGCAAGTTTCCGTCTGGTCTCCCGGCATCTGCGATAGAATAGTACATGTAAGTGTAAGCGTGTAAGGGATGAAGATAGGACAAGGAAGAGAAAGGAAAGATCGCGCCTCGGTACGTGGCTCGTTTATTAGGATATTGTTCCGGCATTCACCTGGTGATGACTAGGGAATCAGCGAAAAAATTACCTATCAGAGCAGCTGGACAGTTTCCCCTATGCAGAAATGCCACCCCCTTCCACACCCAAATGCTAACTACATTCTCATTTTATTCGTCATGTGGTGTGATAGTGTAGAAAAGCTGCTACCACTGGAAACCCAAGTACCTTCTGGTTAGAAACGCTGCTGTGGTAACAGTTCTCATGAGTCATCTCAGGCGGCGTAAACATAAAACATTCACTCAAACTATTAACGAAAAATCGTAAAAGGCAATGGTGTTTTGTTATAGATTAATATCCTAGACACACGCCAATGCTCTGAATAGGCACGCGATGGTTGAAAAGTTCACGTCAAACTTCACCAGACTCATTATAACAGTCACGTCTATTGCAAAAGCAAGAACGGTTATATCACATGAGTGATGGTAATGCATTTCCATTCACTGCTCTTTAATGATTATCTACTAACATCATTAAATGCAATTACCACTACCTCCATTATAATGACTGCCACCACTTTTACCATAATCATCATTTTGACTACCAGTTGTTATTCCTCCACTAATACAATCACAACTACAATAAGAATAAATACGAAGTCAAGACGATAATCATAAATACCTCTAAAAACCACTTTCAATCGCACTCATTGCCGGCGTTGCCTCTCTGGTCTGGCTGGACTATGTTACTCAATGAGACAAAGAGAAACGCGTGGTGGCCAGTAGAGCTTTGGGGACAAGGCGACCAGAAGTAGAGGTATTCAAGAAGATGTAAAACCGATTAACGTAGTCGGAAGAAATTTAGTTACAAATAGAATGAAAACACTATTTGAAGCGTGGGAATTCTGATGCGATATAGTTGACATAATTATTTCTTTTATTTCTCTATCCAAACACTATTTGTTCTTTAAATGCTCGTAGGTATGTACATTGTCACAAGGCGATATGAAAGCAAAGGTGTTAATTAGTTCTTAGAAAGCACAATAATGAATTCAGAATAAAGGTCTCGCTCTATAGAATTTGTAGATATGGGACCATTACGTTGTTTGAAAATTGCTCTAGCAGATGAGTTTTTAATTAAAGTTGATGAATTACGATCAAATAAAACATTTAAGAGTAACTTATTTGTATTTTATTCATAGAACATGAAAGTGCAAATTCCTAGAGCTATCTTTAAGATATTACTTTCGATATTAACTACAAATTGAATACTTATTTTCATTCCTGGATTTAAGCAGAGAAAATTAAAGCATGCTCTAAACAATGCTAAGGGGAATTTGCGACATGAAATACAAAAGATAGGGAAGATGGTAGTGTGTAATGAGGTGTGTGAAAGGAGCACAGTAGTTACCCTAACATGTCGATTAGAAATGTTATTTTATTGAACAGATAAAAACAAGAAAAATTGCAGTTGCATAAGTAAGTTGTTAGTAAAATTTAATGACATTGTAATGACCATTTCGAATCCTTGTATTTGGATACATCAGTTTGCGAAGAACTCCAAAGCCTGTTTACATGATGGAGTATTTGTTTAGTTCCTGTACTAATACTGCACGGTAACCAGAAGAAATATTAGTTATAATGGACCTTGAAGGAGATACTATGCAGCGAGTTCGTTTTCTATAAATGTTCGAATAGTTTGTACATGCGGAATTCAAAAACAAATTGCAACTTCAAAACCTCACGCTTTCTATTGCGTACATTTTGTTGAATTAATTCACACTCTTTATAATGATTCCTAATACAATAACACATCACAAAGAGGCAGTAATTGCCACCACGCGGAGGTGTATGTTTGATTGGGATACTGGACGAGTTTCACACAAACGTATAGCAATCAACCTGCCTTTTTGTAAAATCGACGGTACCTATATCTGAACAGGCTAAAATGAATGAATTCAGACTATTCACTAGTCCGGCAGCGTTTCACTGGCCCTGAAAAATTCACTAGACTAGAGCCGATTGCCATTCGGGCTGACTCGTTAGCGTTTGCTCAAAACAAAATCGCTGGTGCAGATTATGGCACTCACTTGAGCATTCTCAGTCTATGCTCCACTTGTTTACAACCAAACACAAAAAAGACTAAGCATTACGTAGGCAATTAATCATGCACATAAAATTAGTAATTTCTTTTATGAATTTCATATAAGTAAATATGAAAATAAAATATTAAATGAGAAATACATAAAAATAATGAAGGTCCCAATGATTCATATTACAAATTAACTCTCAAGGAACATGATCATAGTGCAATACAGATGGATGGATCACGACTTTAGGCCGAATCAAAAATACAACAGTGCCCAGTGCAAGACAGACTCCAATAAATCCCCAAAGAGAATCCGGTAGTTAAACACTAGAGACGGGGGAGAACACGTGTAAAGCGAATGAGCAGCAGATCGTCACGTCAATGGCCGTGAAGGCTCCTACGCCCAATCACCCTCCCCCTAGCCATCACCCTCGGCCGTCGCCCGCCCTCTCACCCACGCCCGCGCCCACGCCAGCGCCATCGCCCGCGCCCACGCCCACGCCCACGCCCACACCCCTCGCCCGCACCCTCCCCCGCACCCACTCTCACTCCCGACCCGCGCCCTCATCTGCTCTCCCGCCCCCGGCACGCCCTTGTCCGGCCACGCGCCCTCGCCCGCGCCCGCCCCCTCGCCCTTCCCCGTGCCCGCCACCGCCTCCGGGTCCGCCTCCGCGCCCGGCCTCCGCGCCCGCGCCCGCGCCCTCGCCGGCCCCCGCGCCCGCCCCCTCGCCCGGCCACGCCCGCCGTCGTCCGAGGCGGCGAGGCGCAAGTGCCGATGGCGCTTCCAAGGGCGAACGAGCAAACGAGCGAACGACGCGACGCGACGGGGCGGGGCGGGGGGGCGGGGCGGGGCGGGGCGGGGCGGGGCGTGGCGGGGCGGGGCGGGCGAGGCCGGCGGGCGAATCGCTTCTTAACTTAACGACGCCCTCACCGCGATTTTATTAAGGCCTCGGCGCGACCGTCAGGGAGCGGCTCGTCTACCCGGCGCGGCGCACAGCCGTTTGGAGCGCTGCACACTGGGTCACAATGGACCTACAGCATTCCACAGTAGAAGAAAAAATGTTTCTTTTTCGTTACTTAAAAGAGCTGATCTACGTGGGGTAGGTGGCTGTAATGATAAGCGGTGTGCGCGGAGTGAAATGTTGTGGTTTCGAATCCAAGTTAACACATGGACGTTTTAGCGTATGGTTGCCCCGTGGAATGCACAAGGAAAAATTGCCAAGAATACACAGAGCCTCAAAAAAAATATTACAAATTTTAGGACATGTAGTGTGAGCGAAGGATCATTACTTTTTGTTAATGCCCATATAGAGGAGCGCCTAGAAGTTTTCTCGGGCGGAGGGCGGTAGTGTGCTGCTTACTTGACGTTTTCTTACAATGGACTTTTCATTTTGCTGAAGATGAAATCTAAGAGATCAGATCCGAAAGTAAAGTACAATAATTTCTTTTGCTCAAAAAATTAACTGGTAGTACCAAAACACAAAATATCACGAAAGACCTTACATCTTTAACCTACTTTTCTATATAGTCGCCAAGACTGTCAACACATTTCCGTCAGCGTGCTACCGGTTTCAGTATGTACCGTTCCTAGAAATTTAGTTGGAGTATAGCCTTCTTGGAAGAATGCTCTCCACCTAGCGATATTGCTACAGTCCCTCAGACGTCCCCTTACAAGCCACGCGTATCCCTGCGAATTTCACTTGGATTATGTCCTTTGCCCTACAAATTCCCACAGTACAGTTCTCTGCTCCTCACAAATTGACAACAATAACATTTGCGACATTTTGTTTCTTAATTCAGTCTATACTTGCTAGAACTGCTCATAAAACAAAATACCCACAGCGTGATCATCACACTATCTCGTCGTGCATTTTCACCATTCCAGTGGCAATAAAAACGGAGAAAAAATTATTGTGCGTTTCTTTCCGATCTGCCCTGCGATACATTTATTTGTTGACTTATAGTTCATATTTATAACGCAAACAATTGATATATTGAATAATTTCCGTTAGTACAGAAAATTAGTAAAAGTAATAGTTTTAATATTATCACTGACTTCTGTGCGCGGAGAGATCCTGAAGTTTCCTTGCGCTAACTCCTTGGATTTGCTATGTAAACATATGATGGGAAATCATGTAAATCAAAGTTACACACATGACGTATTTCACTTGATGTTTGGCAGGTACACGATATCTCTCTTGCTGCATCAGAACGTACCAAATACCAGTGTACGATGTGTTGCCTGCCAATCAGGGACAAATGTCACAAGTCCAACTTTGTTCCATGAAATTCCTCACCCTACGTTCATTGGCAAATGTGGATTATCTTCGATCTCCACTAAATGTTCTAAACTTATTCTGAGACTCTCATGAAATAATATCTACGTCATCAGTCATCAAATCACAACTGCCTACTGGTGTGAAGTCTAAAAACTAACTAAAAAACTGAGAACTAATGAAAAGGTCACACAGTACATGGTGCTTCAACTGCATTGCTTATGGTCACCTTTTCCGAGAGAAGCGACTACGATTGTAGTTTACCATTGCTTTAAACTGAATGTAAAATGACAAGAAAACAATTGCGAATAGATAATGACGAGACATTAATGATTGTGGACAAGATAATGGATCAGATTGGATTACACAGTGGTGTGAGAAACTCTGCCATGTAAGTAGTAGAAATAATCGGTTAACAAGATATTTATTTCAGTATTTAATACCTGTTAAAACAAATATAACCGCACTTATTCCTGTAACGGCAAGCGTTAAGACAACGCCCTAGATCTCGAGCGCATCAGTTATTGAGAGGTAGTGAATTGATATCCAATGGAAATTTGCCTCATATATTTAATCTGTGACATTGATTGACTAGTGATTTCGGGTGCGTCACTTGCTAAGTTTATTAATCCCGTAAATGTAGTCCATTTTACGCGTAGGAGGTGAGAGTGATCTTCCCTCGCTGGATGACAAATCCTGCGTCGACCTACACGTCGGCTCACCACGGTTTTCCCTAACCATGCATCTCCCACCAGCGATATACTGTCACAGCCGGGACACACTCTATGCTCCCGGCTGGTCTACCCACATGTGTGGTAGAGTAGTGCATATAAGTAAGTGTGTGTATGTGTGTGTGTGTGTGTAAGTAAGGTGTGAGAACAGGACATGAAGAACAGAAGAGGAAGGAAAGTTCGCTCGCGGTAAATACTTTTCTGTTAGGGCACTGTTGTGGTATTCATGCGCTGTTGACTGGAGAAAAAAGAGAAACTACCGACTACAGCAGCCTGCCACTAGAATTTTCCTCTAGACAGAGGCTGGACTCGATCCACCAACCTAACTACCGTCAAAAATCCTGCCTACCGTCCAAAAATCCTTCGGGACTCGAACACTAGGACCTCCTGGTCAGAGGAAGTGCAGTGACATCATTTGATCTGAGAATATCGGTGAGATGCCAGAGAAGTATTCGTAGCCGATTGCTGTTATCTGTTTCTGTGGATTCCCTGATCGCTTCCAGGCGAATTCCGGGAACTTCGGAATTCGGGTCATAAATCACAAGCATTCTTTCCTTCCCTATCCTGACTCAACCCTACGACGGAGCGATGGAATGATAAGCTATCCTCGTTTGGGCCCATTGAACCACTCTGCAAAATTCTAACTAATGTCGGACGTCCGAAGTCCAGTATAATAGGTACGAATCCCCAGAAGCACTCTATGGCTCAACGTGGCTCAATCTTTCACTGAGAAGTTTTCTATTGAGAATGTATTCATCTGATATATTTTTCACTTTTCGCTAAATGGTGTTTTCGAGAGTTCATATCTGGTTTTGAACAAGTTTTGCTACCTAAGTTAGTATTTTTTACCATAGATAATGTTATGCCCATTTAAAAACAATTTCTTAATGTAGAATGTTGCAATTTGTATGCTAAAGACCAAAATGAAATGAATCTTTCGAAATTAAAAAAAAAAAAAAAATTAGTATATAAACTATTTACTACAAACTAAATGCTCTTTATAGTTGGATTAATATAAAAAACTCATTGATAGAATATATTATGAAAATAAAACCATTGTGAACCACCTCTTGTCCTTACGGGTGATCAAATCCACTAGTCTTTGTATAACTTCAAGCCCCTGTGCCTCAGATGCTGAAAAAGAGCTCCTTATGTTCCATGTTTCTATGCGATCAAGAAGCGTTTTCGCGAACTCATGACGACAAGATACAGCTTTATTTAAACCGACTAGTGAAACTTGCTATGCTGCTCTGTCAGCCTGATCAAAAGTGCCTTGCGGACTGAGAATAAAAAAGGTCAGTACTCAGAACAAAGTATATCATTATTTGCCATATCGTGAATATTTATTTCGAATAGAATTAACAATTTGTAAATGAAGTTATTCAGCTTGCATTGTTTACTATGTCGCCTAACAAACAAATTGTCAAATACTGGTATAAAGGCTATTTTTCAAAACCCAAAATTCACGTACGTTTTGGAACGTATTATTCCGTACTCGGGACTAATAATACTTTAAACCACATTGTTAAACTCTTGTAAATAAAATAATTGAGATAAGAAAATATATTGTCCCCATTCACACAAGCTCCAACATTATATTTCCTTTCTGTCGTCCAGTAAAATTATAGCACGCTTTTGCTGTTATTTCGACCCATTGTGCTTCGCGCAAGATGTCAACCGTTGGAGGGAGAGGTCTCAACATCCTTCACGATCTGTTCTCCATAAAATTTCTTTGAGGGAGTCACCCTTCGTAAACTTCTTTCACAGGCTGTCACCCGAGGGGCGGAAAAAGAACAGAATTTGGAAAAAGAGGCGTGTGAATTCATATTGGGTGTTGTTGCCGGATGCACGATTGTTTCAGTTTATGTGAATAATATCCAAAATATCTTTTGGGATGTTTAAAATGAAATTCGCGAATGAATACTACTATTTGCACGATAGTCATCATTCAGAGAATAAAATTAATTTTCCCTCAAATTAATGTTGACTCCACTCCCATGCTGATATACGAGAACTATCGCTGTCCCGCTTAACTTACTTAAAGAAGATGCTGAAAGCAGTGTCCTTTGGCTCGAATGCATTCTTGGCACCTCCGGAACATGTTCTGATTTAACCTATGAAGTAAGTGTGGAGGAATTGCTAGGATTTTCTCAACAGAGCGCCGGAGCTCTTCCTCTGAATGCAGGTTTTCTGTATACACCTGATCTTTTAAGTACCATCCAAAGAAAAAAAGTCCTAAGTAGTCATATCAGGTGATCTAGGACGCCATAATCCATGACTAATTATTCGATCGCCACTATAAATATTATTTAAAAAAAATCATGGATCAAATAGCGGTGTGGGCAGTTGCCAAATCTGTTGAAAGTAACCATAGAGCCTTGCTTCTGGTGTCAATTGTTCGAATAATAATATCAATATCTGATTATGTAAACATCAACAGTAACGGTGGTGTTGAAAAACGAGATCTGGTAATTCTTGTGGAACTCAACGCACACCACACTCCGATCTTTATGTCGTGAAGTGGTTCTTCGTGAACAAGGTGGGGGTTTTCTGCACTCCAATAGCGGTTGTTTTGCTGTTGACGTATCCACTCAGATGAAACCATGCTTCATCAAGAAAAGGCATCAAAGCAGGATCAAGATTACCGTCATCTACGCTCTGCAAAAAATATTCCGCAAAGCGTACTCGGGCTTCTGGGTCACGAGGCAGCAACGCATGAACAACGGTGGTCTTGTATGGCCGGAGCTTTAAAGCTTAGTAGCTGTTCTGGCTAAGCTCATGGATACACGTCTCGAATCTGTTGTGCGAGACGCCTCAAAGATTTTCTTGGGGATTGTTTTACCTGGCAGAGATTTTGTTCACCTTGTCAGGACACTGCGCTCATCGACACTTTCGTTTGTCAATTAAAATTCCATGGGTGCGAAGTTTCTTTACAAGCTTCATAATTGTCGGCCGATGTGGAATGTTCACGCCCCCGAATTGTTGATAAACTTCTTCTGGCACTTTCTAGCAGACTTAAGTCGAACGAAGATGTCATAAAGAAATATTCTCTGCTTCAAAGAAAATTTTATGACGCACAGTTTAGCACACACTGACACTGGTGTGTCGGCCTATCACGCCGAACAACGAACGCGTCGCATGAACCTTGTTGACAAATTCCAGGGAAACCGAGAGCACGATCTCCGAGGCAAGCGGCGCGCGCTTCATTTGCGGCAAAAGGTAAAGTAAACACCCGGAATATTGGTTGGTATAAAAATAGGTACTTTCCTTATCATCCAATGTCTAGTGATAACAGGTCATAGTTTCTAAAAAATAAACATATTCCTTCTATTAAGCAACCATCCTCTAAAACCCCAGTTTTAATGGAATCAATAGTAGTATCTTGTAACAGGTATCAGTGTAATGATTTACAATCGCTACGTATGATTCTTCTATTTACTATACAAATATCAAGATTCTACGTAATGCTACCATTATTCTACATCATATTGAAAATTATAAGTCATCTTAATCCAGAACAGCGGTAAATTGAATTATACAAATTTGTAAATATTGTGAATTTCTAACGTGCCATTTAGTACGGTCAAATATTGAAGCCATGCATTGAGAATTTCTCTACGAATGCAACATAATTTGCCACAACGTCATTTGCCACAATGCAATATAAAAACAGCATTTAAACGAATTAATAGCGTAATAATATGTTGGGGAATGATACATTTTTTTCTTACTCATATTCCAAAAGAAGAAAGTTTTGTAATTTACTGCGAAATGTGGTTGCTCTGAACACCTTGTAACAAACTGAATTTGCAATATGATAATGAATCTAAATAATTCTGCATGCTTTAATGTTGTGAGTGTTCTTACAATATGTGCTAATAATGGACACCATTTATTCTTCGTTCTTGTGGCTTTTCCTCATTAGACAAATTATTGGAAGCGAATTAGATGCAGAATACTCAGTAATTTGGTTTCCTGGGTAAGGAATCATAGCGATTTCCGTAATACATATGTTCCTGTTTCATTGATGTGACCATTTTTCTCTTGAATGTTTTCCACCCTCAAATTATTTCTGAAGCCTTAGATTTTTTGTACAGAAGTCTCTTTATTTTTTGACACTATCCAATTTTTCCTTAATATTTGCATCGATGTATATAATTGTTTTAATTTCTTTCAAATTCTCTCTTTATTAATTTTGTTTCTGATTCTGCCTACATTATATTTTCCAGTCATGTATGAATTTTATTCAATAGCATTTTTTATCATGCTCTCCTCCTCCCCCATCACAAATATTTTGTTTGCAAAACATTACGCACTTTCGATGCTACATTTCACCCCCACACGTCTTCCGAAGCTTCCCGGACTTAAAGCTCCCTGCATCTCCCCTTTGAGCAGGCGCTGCTCTCGAGCGCGCGGAGAACGCTGGCAGAGGCGCCGACGCGTCGCCAGGGACTCAGGCAGCTCCTTGGAAAATCCATTCAGGGGGCCGTTAGGGGCCCCGAGCACCCCGCGAGACGTCTCCTCCATCCCATCGCTCTCCGCCGCCCCTTCCCAACCAACCCCACTCCTTGCGGCGGGCAGGCGCCGGCGACGAGCAAACACTCCCATAGAAAATTTCATGATTGCGCCCTTCCGCGCTTATTTGTTTTCAATATATGAAATATCGGCAGCCGGGCGCCGCCCCCAGATGTCGCTAGGAATGCGCACGGGGGCGGCGCGGGAGTGGCGGGTGGCGGCGCGGGAGCGGTGCGGGGGCGGCGCGGGTCGCGGGGTGGCGTAACGCCGAGCGAAAGGAATTTTATTAAACGCAGCAGATGTCTGGTGGTGGAAGAGGAGGAGGAGGAGTGGGGGTGCGAGGACGGTGGCGGCGGTTCGCATCGACTGCGAGGGGCAGTAATTGCCATCGCCAAGTGAAGGAGGGAGTAGAACGCCCGTGGTGCCCTATGCGAGCCTTCGCCGGAGACATCGAGCCTTCGCTGGGACCTGTCAGTATAGGGGCCCTTCGATTTAGGTTGTTGGGAGGATTGGTTAGTTGTTTTCAGTCAGTTCCTTATTTTCCGTTTAGCTAATTTGTTTTTGAACGACTACGCCGTTATATCGGATTTGCGACCATCAGAATAACGAAAAATCATACCAGGCATCTTTTAAAGGTTTGTACTCCCTTGTACTTAAAGAACAAGAGAATCAAATGAATTGTAGTAAAAGATGACGTATAAGTACTACTACTCCTATTCACTGATTTTTTCGAGCACGTCAATTGTGAGAGTCATTAGTCTCATTAGTGTTGTGGTTTTAATTCGGCTGATGGCGGTGTTCCTCCCCCACTGGAAAAAGAGATCCTACGCCGACCTGCACTTCAACGTGCAGGATATTTCCCTCTACAGGTATCTCCTAGTAAGGTGCCCCCCGAGCCGGGACAAGCTCTAAGATCCCGGCAAATGTCATTGTGAAGTTCATGTGAATGAAATTGTGTGTGTAGGTAAGGGGTCACGATAGGACAAGGAAGAAGGATGAAAGATCGCGCGCGGTCCAAGGTCCGTTTGTAAGGATACTGCTCCGACATTTTTCTGGTCGTTTATTGGAGCAACCACGGAAAAATACCGATCAGACCATCCAGCTGCTAGAATTCTCCGCCAAATAGCGGCTGAAATCGCCCTAGCTCGGCGCATGGGCGCGACAGCTAGAGTCAAAAAACCTGCCCACGTCGTCAGGACACAAAAGTAGGACCTTCCGGTCAGATGCTCTATTCTAGAGAAAAGTGATTTTTCCCACGGAAGAAAGAGCACTGCGACATTTCGTGTCATTGAGTAGCTTCTTTCAAATTATTGAATACGTATTTTTGTAGTTTTTCGATTTAATGAGTAATTATCGAGAAAAAACATTTTTTTCGCATATTCCGATTTTTCGCTTATTCCGATTTCAGCGCTATCCATCACGAAACGAAAATAAAATGTATATAAAAATGCATATTTTGCAGACCAACCATTTATTTTATTTAGGAAATAACCAGTTCGTACGGGATGAAACACCGGGGCGTTTCGACGCGTCGACCCACGCATTGCTCAAACATATAAGAACAATGGAGTAGGGCATTCCTAAAAATTGTAATAAAACTTCGTTTTGAAAAGGGCTTGCTCCGCTTATATTAAATGCCGATATAGAGAAGGAAGTTTTATTTCACAGGAAGCGTCATTGATGTACCTGAATCAGCTGTTTTCTTTGTCGGTGAGCTTTTCAAGCTTTTGTGGTGGTCAGCTTTTCAGGCGGCACCTGTTATTTACTGGGATTGAGTAGCACTATTATTAATTTTTTATGGAGCGGATCTGTTGAGCTGGTGTCATTGTGCCCCTCTTTAACCACTACTATTCACGTTATCTGTGTTAGAGTTACTGAGGGCTGCGTTTCAAGGCTGAATGGGGGTTGCGCCATTGGCTGCTGCAAGGGTACTAACCTCGTTTCCATTAACAGTATGCTCCTGATGCGGGATTTCTGTACCTTGCTGATGGTTTACGTACTGGATGAGAGAGTTGAATATATGGAGTTGATGGGAATGATCCACTGGTTGGTCCCGGTACATGTAATGTCCATCCTGTTGATCAGAAGTTGCGTTGTTCGAAGTGTCCATGGCGCTCCATGAATTGTACTCAAGCGCCATGACACCGGCTATGCTTTGGCCGAGGCCAAAGCCAGATGAATTGTATTCGCAGTTAATTATTAACAATAAATGTTGGTTGGTTTATAATTCACTTGAAATATTGCACTTCACAATAGTAGCAATTAGTCACTCGATCTGCTACGCGTCCAAGTGGACTAGGAACTGCGATAAGAAGCCCGACCTGCACTCGGCAGCTGCTCGGAGCGAACTGCGCTCTCCTCCCTACTTGGTCCATTTCTGTTTCGGACGGAAGCATTTATACCCGCCACCTTACCTTCCGTGGCTTTCTTTCAACGCCTAAAGCCTAGTACGCACCTAGCATCAAAGTCGCAGAATAATCATATCGCCACATGTCCGGGGGATGTATCACGACCATTATTCCGTGTTAGGAACTATCGCGATACCAAAGTATTATGTCGCAAGACTCTCATTCCAAATGGAGTACGTGATACAAATGTTGTGCAACATGTAGACTGGATGTGTCACGAGAGAATGTCCCGAGATATTCCGATTCCAGACTGTGGATAATCTGTTTTGAAATTCAGAAAGTATCCGAGCATATGAAGCTGGTATAAGATTAACCATTGGCAAGGAATCGAGAGTGACAGCTAGTCTGATAGATGCTGGAATGGTATCCCGAAATAGCTCGGTTCTTTGACATCTTTCTTCCAACCATTTGCAAAAAGATTTCAAAATCAGTTAAGTTCATCCTTAAAAATTACGGAGTCCCCTCATTTCCATCTATCAAGAAGATTAATACCGACGGCAATGCCTTCCAAAAAAAAAAGGTTTCATCTCCAGCACCCCTTATTTTTTCTTTGTAATAATATTAAGATCTTTAAGTACAAATTAAAAGCACTTGAAGTGATTTCTTGCGACATTTTTTGCCGATTTCTGTGGTACAATAGGCTCTCTAGATGTGGACGCGGGACATTTTATCGCAACAGTCTAGGAACAGTGTCTCGGAACTGTCCCCAACGAAGTCCCGCGACTGCTGCTACGTGTGCACTAAGCTTAAGACCGCATCTAGTGCATGTTGCCGTCTGCTTTTGCCATGGGAAGATCCTTGCTTCACCCTTTTTTTTTCAACGTCAGAGTTCTGTAACGCAATGGTGGCAGAAAATACGGCGCATTCAACTCCAAGAAGCCAATGTTTATCTGTAAATATATTGCCCTTCCTGTGAGTAATCTACATTCAATTGTGTTGCACTTATCCATATTCCATATGTTTTTCTCGGTGAACTAAGTAGGTTATGTAAATGTAAATTTTGAAACATTTTATAAGCAATTATTGGAAAAATTACAGATTGTGACAATGATTGTGAATGATTTTCATTCACTTTTTAGGTAAGGAATGATGGAGGAAGAGTACAAGTAAGGATACAAGTACTATTAATTTAATTTAATTTTTATACCATGTGACTAATCCATCCACACAATCAGTTGGATTTAGTAATTTTTTTTTAACTTTCCAATAGCGTAATACTATCTTTAGTATCAATTGATGGAGGAAAAATGAAATAGTTTTATTTGTGATTGTTGATCGAACAGATGCAGACGATAAAAATGTTATATGCCATGTTATCTTAGCACATATAATTATACATTGCATACAATGTTTCCAACTTGTTGTGGGTCCCTTCATGAGGCAGGATTAAATTTCTTCCAGGAAAATATCGGTGTATCTCCGAAATTCAAAACGGAATTAAAATATTGGATAACAGAGAGTCCCTTTGAAACCATTCCGCAAACGATACTGTTCATAGGCTGGCTGTTTCAAGCCCAAACTCGGCCCTCGCATTGCGCGCTCCCAGAGGATGTCCTTTGTTTCCCTTCGGTTTTTTGAACGACACACAAAAAGCTCTGTAAGTGAACATACGAGCAACCCTTGCAATATATCACTGAGTACTTTTATTGTCCACATGCCTCTCAGAGAATATTTTCAAAGGGCTTCTGCTGAAGAATTCTTTGAATAATTGTCGAAACGTATATTAACGAGCTGGTCAAATCATGCTTTTCTAAAAATTGATTTACATCTCCTTTGAATCTAAGTAAACTTCAAATGAACAGTTATAAAAGTAATCGTACAACCAATTTCAACATCAAGAGATAACTTTTTATTTGAGAAATGTTTCTCTATGTCTAAGCGTACTTTTGTATGACATTTTTTCTCTTTTACAAAGTGCTGGAGGGCCTATATTTGATTTGTTTGTGATCCCTAGTTAGCAGGGGAAAAATGAGCACCCCAATTGATGATTTAGTAATTATTTGCAGAGGTTTGAAGGCTTTCACATTACTATCTTAATTTTAAAAAGTCCTTTTTTCCCTTTACGTCGAAAAAATGTGCAATAAACGATATTCTATTTTATATTCAATAGAAAATACAGGAAAAGTTAAATCAAGTAAAATTACACTCATTTAATTTGATCTTCCAAGTAAGTTCGCACAAAATTTCACTGAAAAAATTATGAATTGAAGTTCCAAAATGTATTTCGAATACAAATGTATTAATAATCCTACGTTAAAATTATACCGTTTTTCCGTATTGCAAGCTTTTAAAATGTAATTTTGGGATTGTGTCTTTGTTTTAATACCACAGAAATTGTGATTCTTTATCTCTCATGAAAATTAAGTACTTCCAACTAGATTACTCCATTTACTAACTGAAACAAAACAAGTTTATAATTTAGAAAGGCAGGAATAAGCAGTTCTACACTCCAAGAAAATATCTAGCAAGCCAATAAAATATCTAGCAAGCCATCTGCAAGCCAAGTAACCCCAATATGGAAATAAACCATTCAGACAAATAATTAGAATGACACCATTACAAAACAAGATATTCCATTACAAAACACGATATTCTCTTCAGACACCAAAATAGGTTTTTGTGACAGTGCGTAGTGTAAAGGTCACGATATAATCAAGACAATTGACAACGTATGCAACAGAAAATAACGTATTCAATTTAAACGCGAACTAGATCTCAAAATGGAGATGCACTGGGTTTGAGATTGTTTTTAATAAACATTCTTTCGTCCTTGACATGAGAGGATATAAAACATTAAATCCTGGAATAAAAGGAGAGTCCAGCGGGATTAATATTTTTACAATAAAGAACTGCACTCGGGGGACTGAGTACAAAAGTAATGAATTTGTTAAATTCTGCGTATAATCAGATTAATGTCAAATATAACTAAGCATTAATGTGAACTCACGCACTGATTAGAACATAATGAAACAATTGAGAATAATAACTCTGCCGTAAAATTATTATGGGTTTCGTGAAAAATTAGTGAACATAAATCTTGCAAAACTGTCCTTAATTTATTGTGTGGTACACACAGTGGGTTTGCGGAAACAGAATAAATTGAATACAAATGCTATTCGCATGCAATTTCAAGCTGGCGGAACAGAGCTTATTATTAAGCTCACAATGAACAAAATAATATTCTAGATCAGGAAACAGTAAGCCTCCAATGTAGTCAGAAAATTCGCCCTGCCACAATAAATTTTTCTGGGCAAAGGGCGTTATAAAACATTAATTTTAATTATGATAAAATGCAAAAGAGTTTTATTATACAATATAATTATCATTCTGTATGCAGTCACCACTAAAATCAAATTCACGAACAAAGCTTTTTGTGTTTTAGAAAGATAAAGGAGACCCCTCTCTCTATGTCACAGTTCTAACTTTTCAAGAGGCGGAGAGTGGAGCTTTGTATTTTGAAAATCAATAACGTATTTTGGTTTGTAGAATGTATTTGTGATATCAAAGAATCAATGCAAATTATTTTTCATAATTATAAACAAATATAGTTTATTTAAGTTGTCTAATTCGCCTAATTTAATGATATGTTTATTTGTTGTTTTTTTTACTCTTTCCAATACGTCTTCCGTATCAAAGCTTTTTCCATATTTACACTTTTCTAAAAAAATATGTATTTGAGATTTTTAGTGAGTCAATATTGTCTCCAACACCATCGTTAAAATACTTCCTTTTAACATGTTTCATTAATCACAATATTAATATACTTTTCGATCTTCGTTCTATTTATTTTTTACAAAGTAGTTAATTCATAGATGCCTGGAATTATATTCGTGAATTCCCTGCATTAGTAAGAAGGTAGTGTGTAGGAATTGAATGAAACTAATATTATATTTTTTGTCCTGTATCATCTGCAGTTGCGATTATCATTGATCTAAACTCAAGAAATCCAAGTATATTTTATATCATTTATCATATTCCAAGCAAAACGGAAATTCTGATTTTTATTTTGTTTTTTTTATTCTTGAGTTACAATCTCTTATATGATATTCTAGATAACAAAAATATATCTTTGTTGATAACTGTTTCTAGTACCATCTACTGTCCTAGTAGTACTTATCAAGATTATTTTGCACATTTTAGTTTCCCGATCACGAGGAATTTTTTCAACATTCTCTTCTTTTTGTTTCTCGGCATCATCTCGACTCTCTCCTTCATCCTTGCTCATTTCTTTCCATCTATTGTTCTAGTTCATTACTCGTTGTTTCTTTTCTGTCCAGAGGCATAACTCGATATAAGGAGAGGAATCAGTAGTTACGGTTAAGATTTTAAGAAAAATTTCCTTAAATAATTGTATCAGTATTGTTATCAGTGTGTAGTAAATTGAGTAAAATTAAAAAAATGTGCTTGCTTTGACAGAATGTCCTTCTAGTGTGATCTGCCGCAATATTAATATTAATGCTGTGTACAGCATTTGAAGCTGGCGCGCGCGCAGCTGTACGCCGCGCGCCACCGAGATCGCCGACCCGGAACGCGGCCCAGCGAGCAAGCAAGCCGTGAGGCGAGGCTAACCCAGGCCACGCCGGCCCTATATAAGCGGGAGCAAGTGGTGGCCAGGCGGTCAGGCAGAAGCGGTCTGGGAAGTAACACGGCAGCCGAGCAACGGAGTAACGACTACCGCAGCAGCAGCGACAGGGCATTGGTGATTGCCCGTGAGATGGTAGTCCGGGCATTGGTGATTGCCCGCGAGATGGTAGTCAGGGCATTGGTGATTGCCCGATGCATGATAGGCAGGGCATTGGAGATTGCCCGTGAATAGCTGTATGACGGATTATGTTTGTAACGAATGCATAAATAAACTATTGTTAAATGTGCGTACGAAGTTTATTTTATGGACATAACATTTGGCGACGAGGAAAATTAAGAGAATTGTTGCTGCCGGCCGTCGCCATAACATTTGGCGACGAGGATAAACTCTAAGTAAGTGATATTGTTGCTGCACAGCCGTCGCCACAACATTTGGCGACGAGGATAAATATTGGAGTGTATTGTTGCTGTGCAGTCGTCGCCCACATAACAATTAAGAATTGCTAACACCTTCGATAAGGTTTCTCCATGCTATGCTTGCCATGGAATTCTGCTTTTTTTGATCTCTACGACCTTCTTTCCGCATCCCATTTTCAATTTCCATTTCCCTCTTGCTGCCAACTTTTCTTTTGCCTCATTAGTCTTTCTACTGACTCACTCAGACACGGCTCGTGGTTTTTTAAATGGGGAAGGCTGCAAATATATTGCATTACATTGCACGCATTGTATTTCTATTCATATTCTCTTCCGATACAGGCTTAATCATATATAAACCCTACCGCTACTCCCTGGAAATACCTAAGGGAGTAGCGCTCCTATCGCAAATTGAGAAAACTAGTTCGTGTTCAATGCTACTCGTTGAGCAGCGTAGTAACGCTACCTGGTGAGCACGCACTTCGTCAGACCCTTCGTCCGTGAAGGCTGCCTGGCCAGAAACTTTGTCCGGCGGTAAGCCTGTGCAATGAATGTATGACGTCACCCCTCGTCGTTTTACACAGGCCTTATGGCCAAAGAAAGTGGGATCCTAATTCTTTTCAGTTCCCTGCCAACAGCTTCAGATAAGTTACAGCCGGCCGTTTTCTCTGTCGAACTGACCGTTATATAATTATTATATAATATCACTCAGAAATACATTACATAAATAAATAAGTTTATAAATAAATATTTAAATTTCTTTTGGAGGGCATTTCTGTAGCAGAAGGTCCGCCTTACAGCCTTTTATGACGAGCCGCGCCTGCACTCATTTCTTTAAAGAGAAAATCACAATTAGAACATCTAAAAGATTTTACTATGTGAGCAAACTGATAGATAATATCTGATAAAAGAATTTCAATATTTTTATGTTTTTGTTCTAGTTGTCTAATTTTCTATAAGAAATTTTTTCCAACATTCTAGTTTTCTTACCCTGTCCACTCTTTCCCTTTCATTTGAATTAATAGCTTCCTCCTCTCGTTGTCAGATAAACTGAATTGTGTGTTCCTAAAAAGTTCCTAAAAATGACCAGAGATCTTTCAAAACAATATTTTACAAACATTGTACTACGTTGTGTTTTCCCATTAAAATTTTACCACAAAAGGCAAGTACATCTGTAAAAATACAAGGCAATTCATATTTTTCTATTGTATTTTTAAAAAAATCCAAATCTTCAATATTAATCATATATGTGAAAATGCGAAAGAATTGTAAATAATTCAAAACATTCACAATAATAGTGGTTGATAAAGAATAAAAGGAATAGAAGAAATTAGAGAGAAGAAGTAAGTAATGTAACAAGGCAATCACGAATATTCTTACAAAGGCAGAGTGTAATTGTGTTGGATGCCTACTCCCGTACGCAGGTATGGGAAGCAAGTGCGTTATGACGTACGCTACGCAATTTTTCCCATTCCCCATTATTTGCCTTATTCATCCCGTCTTCTCTTACCTGCCCCGTTCTTACCCTACTACTAGCCGGCATCGACGCACCGACGTCGCGTCTCACCCCTGCCAGCCACGCGCTCATCGCTATGCGCGGCGCGACCTCCAGAGGGCGCGCGGAGCGGCGCTGAGCCGCCTTGCGGCGCTCATTATGACCTGATTAGGAGCGGATTATGCGCCGGTGGCGGCTGCGGGCGCGAGGGGCTAGCGGAGGCGTCGGAGCGGGGGCGGGCGACGTCACACATATGCGCGCACGTGGATTACACTACGGCGTGCTCACTTCGCCGCCCTCGCCGTCGCGGCCCCCGCCGCCCTCAGCGCCGCTGCCCTGGTCTCCGTCGCCCTCACCACTGCAGCCCTCACCATCACCGACCTCGCTTCCGTCGCTCTTGCCGTATTTGCTCTCACCACCGCTGTCACTATCTTCTCCGCTGTCTCCCTCGCCGCCGCCACCTACAATGCCACGTACGAACACATCCACCACTCCCACCGTTACCGCCCTCACCGCCCTCACCGCCCTCACTACCCTCACCGTCATCACTCTATCGTCCCCACCCTCGCCGTCACCACCCTCGCCGTCACCACCCTCGCCGTCCCCACCCTCGCCGTCACCACCCTCGCCGTCACCACCCTCGCCGTCACCACCCTCGCCGTCCCCACCCTCGCCGTCACCCCCCTCGCCGTCACCACCCTCGCCGTCACCACCCTCTCCGTCACCACTCTCGCCGTCACCACCCTCGCCGTCACCACCCTCGCCGTCCCCACCCTCGCCGTCACCACCCTCGCCGTCCCCACCCTCGCCGTCACCACCCTCGCCGTCACCACCCTCGCCGTCACCACCCTCGCCGTCCCCACCCTCGCCGTCACCACCCTCGCCGTCCCCACCCTCGCCGTCACCACCCTCGCCGTCCCCACCCTCGCCGTCCCCACCCTCGCCGTCACCACCCTCGCCGTCACCACCCTCGCCGTCCCCACCCTCGCCGTCACCACCCTCGCCGTCCCCACCCTCGCCGTCACCACCCTCGCCGTCCCCACCCTCGCCGTCCCCACCCTCGCCGTCACCACCCTCGCCGTCACCACCCTCGCCGTCACCACCCTCGCCGTCCCCACCCTCGCCGTCACCACCCTCGCCGTCCCCACCCTCGCCGTCCCCACCCTCGCCGTCACCACCCTCGCCGTCCCCACCCTCGCCGTCACCACCCTCGCCGTCCCCACCCTCGCCGTCACCACCCTCGCCGTCACCACCCTCGCCGTCACCACCCTCGCCGTCACCACCCTCGCCGTCACCACCCTCGCCGTCACCACCCTCGCCGTTACCACCCTCGCCGTCACCACCCTCGTCAACATCCTCACCGCCACCACTCCCCCGTCATCATCCTCACCCTCCCCACCCTCACCGCCGTCGTCACAGTTGCGGCCCTTGCTCCCACACTCAGGTGTACGCAGCGCAACTAAAGGACCCTAGAACCCACGTGGGTGGGCGAGAGAACTCTAGCAATTGAGGTTTGGAAGTCACGTGTGCAATGTTGCGAAACTGGGCAACTGTGTTGAAATTGTCTGCAGGCAAATGGGCTCAAATTGGTTAAACCGGTTTTCTTATTGAGAGAGCGCGCAGTAGTGCAGACACTGCGGTAAGAACTTTGCAATATAATTCGAAAGAATTATTTTTTTTGCATTTCATCGAACTTTCATTCCATGCCAAAACAATTTGCAATATTTTGCATCATTTACAACGTAGTAACAATACAATTATGTTCATTCAAAACCGGAGCGGTTAATTCAAGAATTCAAGGATAATATTTCATTGCTTTACAAACAAAACTCTCACAGAGCATTATTATTAACAAAGCTCCTTTATTTCTACATTTTCAACGTACGTTTGAACAAGTAATTATGTGAGCTGCAGGTGAAACGCGACTTGGGTATTTCGCATTATATCCAGTGAAACGAAAACAAGTGCATCCCATGACATTAATTTTGGAATACATCCTAGTTTCATGTGAAATCGTAGCTTCTGGATGCAGACATTCCAATACTGTCGGTTGTTTGCGCTACATCGTGTGAGTTGTTTTGTCGATATTTCGATATGTTGGTTTGTCGTGATTGGGCTGTACGTCTGTCAACGACAACAGATAACGCACAGTAACCTACAAAGAGGATCACCTTGAGAGCGAGAACATTTAAGAAACAATACCTTTGATTAGGCAGTGCAAGTCTGAGTTGGGAATTCTATTTTTACATTTTTACCGATATCTATTTCTCCCACCATTTATTTGCCTCTTACTTGCTCCCTTCTTATTGCCTCAAGCTCAATTTTACCAGCTGCAGGTTGCAAAACTGCATGAAGATAACTTACAAATACCCCTCATTATTCAGCAAATGAGATGATAATTAACACCGGCTTTCACCGAACACGATACCATCTTTCTTACCTTTTCAGGAACCAAAATATTAGAGGAAATGTTGCTACGCACGGTGCGCTCTGTGTCAGCAATGCTTGGTGAGGGGGGCGGCAGCAACATCACAAAATACTCCAAATCGATTCCGAGAAGCGTTCTATTATGCTGCCGAAGAGAGATTGGGCCGCAGGTAGATTGGGGGCGTCGGTAGTTGGTTGATAGGCGATGGCGATGGTTGATAGGCTGAATGGAGGTGTCGGTGATAGTGGGGCCAGTGCAAGTGGGGATGTCAGTGGAGGTGTCGGTGACAGAGGGATCAGTGGAGATGGCGATGACAGTAAGGCCAGTGAAGGCGGGGGCATCGGACCGGCGCGGCAGTGGGAACGAACCGACATCCTGGGAATGGTAATGGGGGTGATACCTGTAGAGTGGGCGATGCGAACGTCAGGGGCGACGGGGGCGGCATTGGCGGCGGGGTAGCGTCGGCGACGGGGCGACATGGGCGACGTGGGCGGCGGGGGCGGCGGGGATGGCGGGGACGGCGGGAGCGGCGGGGACGGCGGGGGCATGGCGATGGTGCAGGCGAAGCGTCGGGACCGCAGTGGTGTCGCTAGCGGCTGTGGAGGGCGTGGCGGCGCAGAGGTGGAGGTGGAGGCGGAAGGTCGCGAGCGCAGCGTCGAGGTCCCCGCGGGCGCCGCATACTCAATGAGCCTAGCGGAGCCTGGCCCCGAACCGACGCCCCGCCCCCGCCCATACCGCCCGCCCGTCGCCCGTAGCTTGTTATTCGCCGGGCGCCCCGGGCGGCTCGCAGCCGCTCGAAACAAGCAATTAAAACAGCCTCCGGAGCATTAGAATTGTAAATACCACGCACCGCTCCACAAAAATCGCCAAGTCCTGCGGCCGCGTGGGCGGCTCGCCACGCACCTACGCGCCTTATGGGAACTTACGGGCGAGAGGGAGACGGTGAACTGCATATGCACCAGTCATGTCAAACACTTGTCGACATATTACTCAAATTAACAGAAACGCAATGTTTTCCATCCGTATGCAACCTGATACGACACTTTATTTTTGGCATTTTGAAATGTGTTGAAATATTTATGTTCTCATTGTGCAACTGTGTTTATAGAGACTAAAAGACAATAAATGGTGACAGAGACTCAAGAGAAAATGTTTAAAAAGTAATGAAATCTTCTTTGAAGTACCCTTGTGTGAAACCAGTAGTCGAAAGAAAATCTTTCTACAATACATTCCATGTCATTGCTTTGCTTTCATTGTATTAAGTTACCTCCTATCTTTCTAAGATATACTCATTTAATTTTCTTGAGCGTATTTTAGGGATCAATGAAGCCGGTAAAGTAGCTTTTATGTAACTCCCATACTCTTATAAGCACGGGTTGCTGTCTAATATACTGCTATATCTCACGACTTAGAAAAATATTAGACAGAAAGTTAAAAAGGAAATATTTTCTTTATGAAATCGATATAATTGTGGAAATGAAAACAACCGGTCCTGCTAGAGAGAGTTTCATCTACGACTTCTGATTTTCAACTTTTGCCGACGAGCCAGATGAAATGGCTTTCAACGGTCGGGTTTGGAGATGGCACTGGAGCGATAAATTGCCAAAACAGAACAGTCAGACAAATCGTGATCGATTAATGGAGTTTACGTTTTCCAAGTAACAATCGGACTGCTCTGTTTTACCAATGGATCTCACTGTATCATGAGTCTGCTCTCTACGTCCTTCCTGAACTACCTTTTGGTTACTTTCCACATAGTATTGGACGGTTTTTAACCATAAATATATTTCACGTTTATTACATCTCTGTGGAAATATTTAAAGCATTTATTAAAGCTATTTAAAGCAAGTCTCTTTTTATGTTGACTTCATTTAAAGTTCAGAAATATTATGCAATGCGATGTGCATTCAATGTGCATAAAGTTTGCTTATGTTATTCTTAATCTATTTTGTTATGAAATTCCCTTCATTTCATGAATGCGTTAATAATATTCGTTATTTAGGCGGGTCATCACTTCATTAACGTTACTTGAAAAAATACCTTCAACGAAACAATTATCACGACCAAGAAATAAAATTCATCGGATCTTGATGTTTTATAATGAAGTAGTGACTTCGTCCGTTATTATGGTAGTCAATATCCTTTTAAAATTACACAGCGAAAATTAAAAAGTGTGATTACAGCTACCTAATAATTTACTTCATTAGTAATAGCAGACGCCGTACTTATTTCATGCTACTTTTTTTAATCTCTAAGACGTTGTGACGTAGTCTTGCATGACCTACTCACATGCTAAGAATCTTCCGTTTGTGGCAGGTCGAATGCCTTTTGGTTCCTCATCGCCCTCCTCCTTTCGTTTTATTTTCTTCCACATTCCTCTACGTAGACAGAAGAATTCTGAAATGAAACCCAGTCATGCATGCGTTGATTTACAACCGCGCTGCGTTTGTATCTTGCCTAAGCCCTTTTCTCTCAGTTTAATCTTTTAAATCATGTAATATATACGACACGCTATAAAGGAAGAAAATATATCTCCCATGAAAGAATTTCATGTAGTATGTATAAGCTTATTGTTTAACTGTTTCAACATAAAAAAGACGTGCCTATGTTTGCTAAGGTTCCGAGACGTTCCCGAAAGTGGAGACATGTATCTTCCCGGCCTCGGCATTTATTTTGTATGCTTCAGGAATGAAATATAGCGCGAATTTCAAGACGAACAATAATGTTACGGGACGCTGGATCCTAAAAGCATTGGGAAGCCATTTCCCGTTCTAGGGTCTGCTTTCAGAGCATCAGCACGCCAGTTTAAATTGCCAGTGCAGCGTCATTTTTGCTCCCGTTCCAGGCGCTTACGAACGACGCGAATCGGTTCTTGAACAGAGTTACAACACCAAAACTGTTTTATCATAAACGATACGAATACGGCTTCGCTCAATAAATTAGCGTATTTACTTTGGGGCCACACCACAACAAAGGCGAGGAAGCGCGGGGCGCTAACAACGGACCGCAACACCAAGCCAGAGCACTGAATGACGACTATATAACCGGTCTATCAATCACAATTTAGGCATTCAGCGCAAAGTGCCGCGAACGTTTACGTCCGAACAGGATCACGGGCTTAACGACGGCCATTATGACGCGCGCGCACGCACGGAGACGCGAAGAAAAAAGCTGCGCAGCGGCGCGCGCAGATAACCGAGGGCGCGGTGCGGCGGGGGATCCCCGATCCTCCATAAATCGACCCCCTCCACCTGGCACCGCCCCCTCCATCACCCGTCCCCGCCTCGCGCACGCTGCCCGTGCCGACCCCGCTCTTCCGACACAATGTTACAGCGCTCTATGGAGTTATAAATATTTATGGAAAGGTGCAGCCCTATAAATTAACAGTGCGTTATTAATAAATAATGTGACTGAGTTCTTTCTTTCCCTTCGTCTCTTCCTTCTACTTTCTCGATACAGAGTAGAGAGAAACTTATGTAATGTTGTGCGAAAACACGGCTATTTTTTTGCAGAAAATCTCCTATTACAGGACCCTGGTAATGAGAAAGTAGATAAATTCAGTTACTAAATTAAGAAAAAAATCCTCTAACACGTGGTGTAGCCAGAATCTATGTTTTGTAGGTCCTGGATATGGAAACTTGAATGACATCACAACGATATATTTTTTTCTTTCTTAAAGTGCACAACAGTTATAAGTTCCATAGAGTTCTCTATTATTTAGCTATTGAAATGTACAAAAAAAGCTTCTATTAGCTGCAATAATGCATTTCGTGCAGCCTTATGATTCTAATGATTGAAACATTTTTAGAAGTATTCAACTTTTAATCCACCTTGATATATCCGCCATTTTGTTTTTGCCATGTTTATCGCAATCGGAATCAGCAAACCCATAAACCATATTTACGAATTTATATGGAAATTAAAAAAAAATTAGACGTTTTTCTTTCATTTTTACCCGTCATATTGGATCCGCAGTTTCTTTTTGTATAATTTCGACATTGAAATCGGAATGAGCGTGCTCAAAAAAAAACCTTGTGCATAAAGTTCGGAGCTTAGGCTTGGCCCAGCTGGGGCGCTGCCCTGCTAGTGGGTAACACCTGGTAGAGGAAAATCCTGCTAGCCGACGGTTGACGTGTCGAGGAAAATACATGCACTAAACTTACGGAACTCATGATCTTAGCTGTTGTCTTGCCCGGAATCACTAATCAATCACTACGTCTTATCCAGTCACACTTATCTTTCCCTTACCCCGCATCCCGCCTCGTGCCTAACACCACAACCACCACCCTTTCAACCCCCACCAACACCAACAGCACTCTCTCTCCTCGTCTCTCTCCACCGCTCTCTCTTCCGGGTTCTTGCAGGCCTTCGCCCTCGACCACCATTCCGTTTCCGCCCCCACGCCACCGATCGAATATGCCGTAGTCGGCGATGGCTGGAAAGCGCGCGACACCGCAAGCAGGTCGCTGGAATATCGGACCATCGGTTGACTAATTATGATAATTACTCATCAATGTTTAATCATTGCCACGCTACGTTTGGTACCCTGAGGTCAATTACACACTTGGGTGGAAGAGGTGTCAGTTTTTAACGTGAATTCCAATTAGGAGGAAAATCCGATTATCTTGTGTAAATTGAACTTTTTTTTGACTGAGTTGACACTGAATATTTCACCTCTTTTTCACCCCAGTTTACAGCGACAGCCAATGTCATGGTGCTGTCTGCATTTTTAGTTTCCAAGCAGTTAAACCGACCAATCTGAATAAGTTTCTCAAGAACTACTGAACTATGGAACTTCCTCTTTAATTACAAACAAACAGAAAATGACTTAATACGTTTCGAAAACACAAATATTCATAGAGTATTGACATATCGATAGAACATGTAATTATATACAATGTACTACAAATAACAAAAAATATAAAAACATTTCATCAGAAATTAAGTTTATGATTTAATTATGCCAAAACCCGTATAACAAGGTGTTATTTTTTTCCTCCTTTGAAACAATCACATTAATCTGGCCTGTTGTTCAAATGAATTGAATACTAATAATTATTGTTATGAAGTTACATAATAGTGTAAGTGCCATTTCTACGTGAATGTTTTCGCATGAGATCACAAATAGGTAAACTTGATTTCTTTCATTATGAATAAATTGATCCCTGGTTACTTCGTTACAAAAAATTCAAATCTTAAGCTTCTCAAATATTGAATACTATTTTCATTCAGTGATTAAATGTTCTCTGCATTATTTGAGACATTGGGTATTATTTTTATTCTATCTTACACCTTACAACACAATTCAAAGTATTATTAAACGACAATTTGCTTTCATGTAGATGGCCTTATTTTAGTGTAACTGGAAACGATTCAATGAATTTTAATCAAATAAATTAAATAACTTGTATCGTTATGTGGCAGTTTAACAACAAAATGGATATTTTAAATAAAACCTTGAAAACATTGAAATGAATTCTTATGAAAATATATTAGTCATCGAGCTTTAAACTTATTCACGTTAATTAATAATAAATGAACCCCTACGCAATGAATGAAATAATGCGACTAATGTATTTCAAAGGTTAAATGCGTACCATCACCACTATGAATTAGTACCTGCTTCCATCAATTAGCGAATTCCCTCTCGTGTGTTCAGTGTGTACTTAAGCGACAATTGTGACTATAAACAAAAGTAACACGCCCATAATTCTGAATGCGATTGTCGATAGAATTGGTATTTACTCTCCCAAAACTGCCTACGCTCTGGCAATCAAATTCGTATCGCTAAAAATCATAAGCAAACTGTTGACATTCGCATGTGAGATTAACAAATGATTTTCAACAGTCAATTAAAAATCCAACCAAAACGGATGCGTCCTTCGCCTCTTTATACCACATTAACTCCGAAGCCGTATAATCAACCATGACATTTTAATTAATATAAACAAGCCATCCATGTTTTCTTTTGCATTTAAATTACTCTTCATGAATAAACCAAAAAGGTTAAAGAGTATAAAATGAACATCTCAAAAAAATGTATAAGGATTCTAGGCCGAAGCAAATATTTTGGCAGTCTAGAGGCGAAGGGAAAAGAAAACAGTTCGTGTTATGAAAGAAGCCGAGATCTTATTAGTCAGACATGGGCAGCGTTCTCTAGAAAGCGGATTTCCTTTTAGGATTTAAACTCTTCCACTAATCCAAGAAAAAGGCTCCCTACAGCCACAAACGTCCGGGAGGAGAGCCTACTATTCTGCGTTCTTCACAAGGTACAATTTTTCTTTTAAGACCAACCCTCCGAAAAGTTTCCTCTCGAACCGATCAATTCCTTTCATTCATCTTTCGCCAATGCATACGTTCCATTTGATGCTCGAATGTTTCCGAAAAGAGCTTTGTGATCCGTCGCTCTCCATCTCTCTCCTTTTTCATTTCCGAAATTAATCCCAACAAAAACTCATGCAACCCATGGGAAACGGGAGAGGATGACCAATTTATCCTTGACACAGTATCAAAAGATAATGTTGTACGTGAAATATTGAACCTGTGAATGAGATATCTCTGCTACTGCGAAAGCTCCTTCATGGCTAATGTTTGCCTAGAGCCCGGTAATATCGCAGCAGTTCGTAATCGGATTGGCAGGCCTGTGGGAACGGAAGCGGGATTTCGCTGAGGTCTTGCCTGAAGATTGAGCGATGGAAAAGTGAGGGAAAGAAGCGGCAGGGCAGGTTTTTAATACGTGGAAATGTGCAATATCTCTCGTAGTAAAATATCTATACTTTCCTGGAAGAATAATTTTCAAGATTCAGGCCACATGTATATTTGTAGTTGGAGAAGTTCAATGTTAGAAATATTGTTTATACAAATTGGTCGCAGGAGTATCGCGTATAAACGCTGGATATGAAGCTACAAGAAAACTATTTAAATTGATGTTTCAATTCTTATATCAATAATCATACAAAGATAACATAATATTATATATTTAAAGTAATAACGGACATAAAAATGTAAAAGAAGAATAACAAAATACGTATTATTCATATTAATGTCATAAGTTTAAACTCGTGCATATTAATAGCCGATTTTTTCACTTACTCGTAAATGATAAATTGTAACTACTAAAGGAATAATATAAATTAAATTTCATTAATTGTAATCAAATATGTAACCATGTGTTTGTGAATAGTTAAACACAGATCCAAACAAAAATTTCAGAACCCATGAATACATATGAACTATTAATTTATTAGTAAATTATATTAATTCTTATTTTATAAGCCTTTCAATTTAAAGACATTAAAATATTACATTATTATAAACGTACGAAAATGTATTCTATGCATACGAATTCGTACTACATATAAACATTAATCCATTTTCGAAAAATGAAATATGACGTAACAAATCAGAATTATTTGAGTTGTTTGATGCACAGGTTGATATTAAAGGCGATGCACACTTCAGTGAGACGTATACAGCACCCGCAAATTTGGACAAGCAAAACCCCCTTAAAGTACGTTGTGCATCTATAGTAAATTGTCAAAAGAATCTAACACAATTTTGAAACTGATGTATGATCGTCAATTGTGAAAGTGGATTTGTGAATTCTTGCCAGCAACAACCAATATTCTCCTACATAATTTCTGTTAATCATCCGAAAAGAGATAAAAAGGCTTGGTGGAGGAGGCATCTGAAAACTCTTCCTTCATTTATGTATTTTTTTTCGATTCAACAGTATAGTTTCACGAATTTAACTGACCTATTTCTTCTACTTTCTGTTCTTTATTTTCAATGTTATGTCATTTGAGAAGGAGTTTCCCATATTTATTAGAATATAGTGTTTGTTGTATACTTAATTTTCGGAATAATAGTATCACAATCTTTGGTTCGACGTAAGAAACCTTACTCTATTTCCAAGGAACTTTTAGTCTGGAACGTTTCTGGAAGCAGCACATGTGAACATTAAAACTTTTAACATCAACCGTGACAAACATGAAGAATAGACAATCAATTTCAGCTAGTTTGGCACAGAAAGAATATTATACAATTTACTCGTCATTTATGCATCTTCTTTTGCAAAATCAAATAACATTATTGACATTTACTGACATAATTAACATTTAATTTTCGTTATTTGATGTTTTTTCTTTAAAGATTATATTTAAATATATATTTTTGCGGCAGTTAAAATTCCATTTGGCACAGGGTAATCTTACATGAGAATACTCCTATCGTTCCATTACGTAATATTACGTAATTGATACGTACAAGTATGAAAGAATGGAACTTACACTTTTAAATAAATTCGCTCAATGTGCACAAGCTATCAAACGTTGAGTCGTGAGGAAAGACGGTGCGTGAGCGGACTCCCATTGTCAACCTCATTTACTGTTACCAGTCTTTTTTAAACCGTTTTCTGTTCTCTATTTTCAAAATTCTGTCAATGGACTCCATTTCAACAGAAACGAAAAATATACCTGTTGTTTATTGCATTTTTCTGAACATCTACGAGATGTATCCGGATCAAACGACTCACTAAGTGTAATTTTCTTTCGATGACCACAGTTACCCAGTAGGCGTATAAGAAATATTTTTCACAAATTTGTCTATTTCTCAGGCTAGAGGCCAAGCTATTACATTCTTTTTTTTTCATTACAATGAAAGTCTTCAAACGTGTTAGGTTCACACAAAGCAATCCTACTCCGAAGAGTACTGTATTAGTAGGCAGAAAGCCTATTTCATTGAGGTGCAAAAGAGATAAGTAGGAGAAGTACGCTACTTCTGGACCAGTGATGACGTCACGAGCCCCCGTGACGTCATGACCCCGTGACGTCATGACCCCGTGACGTCATGACCCCGTGACGTCATGACCCCATGACGTCATGACCGGGTGACGTCAGGGACCCGTGACGTCATGGCCGCGTGACGTCAGGACCCGAGGACGTCATGCCCGGGTGACGTCAGGACCCCGTGACGTCATGACCCCATGACGTCATGACCGGGGACGTCATGGTCGGGAGGACGTCAGCACTGGTCCAGAAGTAGCGTCGATGTGCGCGTGGCTGAAGTGGTGCCTGTTGCACACACGTCGACAGCGGGGGGTGTGAGCGCACGTGGGTGGCTGTGGGGGTGGGTGGGGGGAGGAGGAAGAGGGGGAGGTGGTCTTCAAAAAGCCCGCTCGGCCGGGGCGCGAACCAGCGAGGTGCGGTGTGGGAGGCCGGCACGCTAGCCCTGCGCTACGGCAGCAGGCTTAGAAGTGGAGGCGAGCGAGGGGATGGGAAGGTGCGCGCGCTTGGGCGGGGCGCGCGTGCGACGGTGGCGCGCCCTGTGAGCGAACAGGGAAAGGGGACCGCGCGACGGTGGCGCGCCCTGTGAGCGGGCAGGGAAAGGTGACCGTGCGACGGTGGCGCGCCCTGTGTGCGGACGGGGGGCATGCGACCGCGCGACGGTGGCGCGCTCTGTGAGCGGACGGGGGCATGCGACCGTGCGACGGCAGGGGAAGGAGAATGAGAAAAGGAAGACATGCAGTGGAAGCGGAGGAGCCGAGGGATGTCTTTGCACAGAGAGGTGTCACCAGAGACAAATAAAAAATCACAATGAAATGAATATGATGATGAATATATTTGTCTTATATATACAAATCATAAACAAACAATATACAATACAATAGTTTTTTTTTTTGTGAGCTGAGCACACACATGTCCACACACACACACACACACACACACACAATGTGTCATGACCAGCAAACACACACACACACACACACACACTGTGTGTTGCGCAAGCTGAATGATGACTGTCTCTCACGGCACGTGGTAGGGTCGGGGGAACACACACACACTACAAAACACCATGTTGCACAACGTCACGCGGAGCGGCACCGGTGGTGGCGGTGACGGTGGTGGTGGGGGTGGTGGTGGTGGTGGTGGTGGTGGCACTGTTGGCAGCGGCGTGGGAACGTTTCGTGCGCTTGCGCAACGTCGCGGCGTGGCACTGCTGACAGTCACGGACGAGAGGTGGCGCGACGAAATCCGAGACGCCAGCGAGACGGGACCGATGATGACGTCGACAGGGGCGACACTCCTGGAAGCAGGTCTCCCGACGCAGGTGCACAGGTAGTCGTTTCCACACCGAGTCCACTTCTTGAGGACGAAGGAGCAGGAAGACACAGGGTGGCAAATGACGAAGAATGTTCGAAGGAACGGCAGAGAGGGGCAGATTCTCCTTGTCAAACTGTATGTACGCCGTGAGTGCCCGATCGATGTCGTCACTGGCGTCTTTGCGGCCCTGCACGTAGTGAACGTGTTGCTGCGTCATGATGACGAGAGGACTAGAAGTAGAAGTGAAGTGAGGCGGTGGTGGTCGGTGTGGCGGTTCATATGTCCGCCTCACGTGTCTCTCGTGCGTCAGCGCCGCTGTGCAGGCAAGCTCGCACCAAGATAATCTCCAACGGTGTGAACCGTTGGAAAAGCATAGCATGTGTACACCAGTCAAAGAGGGCGATGAGATGACGCGTGGTGATGCGCGACACCGCCGCCTGGTGCGGTGTCAAGGAGCGCTCCACACAGGTCTCGAGGCGCGGGCAGCCCCATTTCTCCAAGTCGATGAAGATGCACGCCTGCGGCGCAAACGGCCGCAGCCAGCCGACCTTCTGCAAGCCCTTCACGCAGATGAAGGCGGCCCCGCGCAGAGCGTCCGTGAGCGTGACGCGAAGGTGCTCGTAGGGGATGGGGTCGATCTCATCGCCATACGCCGTGAAGGGCTCCGTTGTCGTGCTGATCCAAGGTGAGACCGCTCGTGGCTCCTGAAAGATGTACGTGGCGACGGGCAGGGTGGGCGACGGGTCGGCGGAGAGCGGCACGACGCCCACCTCTTTAAAGGTGAACGTCTTCTTCCCTGTCTGCACACCCTGGACGTCCACGAGCAGCGTGCTGCGCAAGACGCAACGCGCAAGTTCCACATGACTGGCGTGGGACATACCGTATCGCGTGCAGCGCAGCGTTGTGGTGGACGTGTGCGGTGCAGACGTCGGAGAGACAGTGCGGTGAGGAGTCACTGAGGGAGGGACTTATAATACAAGCGGTGGTGGGAGGACACCACGTGACGGGAGAGGCAGAGGAGGGGGCAGGTACGTGCAGCGTGAGCCTGACGCGACGTGCGGTCAACATGACGGCGTGTGGCTAAGTGTACATGTCTTTGGCGGGAATCCAGGAGTTGTGCCGCGCGTCAAAGCCGAGCCATTTCACGAAGCGCAAAGGACCCTTTTTGCGCAAGACGCGCTCCACCAAATAGTCCTGTGGGAATCGGGTCCGTTGTAACTCTTCGAGATAGAATCTACCGGCCACCAGCTGGCCGGAGGCGTCGGTCAGCGTGTAGGTGACAGGGTTGGAGAGGTGGACGCGGTCGACCGTAAAGATTTCGGTACTCCAGGAGGGTGTGTAGCCTTTCGCGAAAACCGTCTTGTGTTTACTTACACGTACGCGATCGCCCACGCGCAGGCGCCGCCACCGTGGATCGCTACGCTTGACCGCCGCGTAGACACTGTGCATGAGATCATCGTTCGTGACCGTCTTTGGCGCCACGCCGATCGAGCGATGGATACGGCTGTTGTAGTCCGCGAGGAGTCCGGGCAGCATGTCGAGCCATTTGTACGAGCCCTGTGCGGAAAACCGCTGCCACATCCTGCCTTTGAGCGTGCGATTGAAGCGTTCGACGACAGCTGCCTTCATCGCGGAGTACGTGGAATAGTGACGTATCCCGCGGTTTTTCATGAGACGGGTGAAGGATGCGTTGAAAACCTCCTTGCCGTCGTCGGTGTGGAGGAGCGCCGGACAGCGCCCGGAGCGTGAGAGGACGCGCGCGAAGGCTTGCGTCACGAGCTCGCCTGTTTTGCGTGCAACGGGCTCCGCCCACGCGAACTTGGAGTAGACATCGATCACAGTGAGAATGTAACGTTTGTTCCGGTTGAAGCGCGCGTACGCCAGCATGTCCACGAGATCCGCTTGCCATAGATCGTCCAGGCCGCGCGTGAGCACCCTGCGACGACGGTAGCGTTTCCGAGCGGGCGCATGGAGTTCCCGTGCGATACCGGCACGCACGTGGCTGACCGACGCGCCACGCACCATGCTTAACGCAGAATGCCTGCAGCGCGCAGCTCCTGTTCTATTTGATAAATATCACCGTCGTGCGCGTCGTGGCCGGCCGCACGTGACGCGTGGAGCACCCGCAGGCGTCGGACGAGCGTGTTGGGATCACGCCAGTACGTGACGGACGGTCGTGAGCCGAAACGCAAGCCGCGACCTGTGTGTTGGCGACGAAAGATCAAGGGGGCGATGTAGTCACGGAACTTGACAGTGTTACGTCCACGCAAAGCTTGTCGCCCTTGAAACTGTGTGCGAAGGACGTTGCTGTCTTCCAAAATGGCTTTGTACGCCCGTCTGTCTTCTGTGCTAATCGACGTCACGCGGGGTCGCTTCTCAAAGAGGAGCTCCAGTAAACCCTCTGTGGCAGGGTAGACGCGGTTCGCCCCGTGAGCGTGTCGGATCGAGGTGAATGGGGATGTTACCGATATAGAGCTGAGGATGCGGATCCACCGTGCTGGTACACAAAACGTGGACCGAACCACGGGTCGGTCAAATGGGGAGACCATACGACTCAAGTAGGTGCGGTAGAGAGCGTCATCGCGAATGGGCCGCCGCTGCAGGTACCGTGTGGCGTCGCCCACGACGTGACCGTCATCGTCGCCGTCGCTGTCCCCGAAGACCTCTTCGGGCCTGCGGTGAGCGAGGTCGGTGAGAGAAAGGACGGACCGGGCACGGGCCGCTGCGGCGTGGAGGTGGACACGGGGTCGTGCGCGGCGAAGTGTGGCGTGTCCAAGCCGACTTCGTCGCCGGCGAGGGAAGGCGTCGACAAGAGGAACGCTCACGCGTAGGGGATGCATCACCAAAGGTCGTGCATCACCGTCGGACGGGAACGGTGCATCATTGGTGTGAGTGAGGACTTTTTCAGAGGCTCCTTCACGTAGATGTCGAGCAGGCGTTCCCGTTCGACCTCGCCTCGGCGTAGAGCGTTAACCTTGTCGCGAATAGCACGACGCGCGTTCTCGATTTCGACACCAGACGCTCGGCTCGGGGAAGCGAAGTCGTCGCGTCCTCGTCGGGCACGGCATGGATGGGCGGACGACGGCGGGGGGCGCGATGCAAGGTAGTCATCGCAGCGCGACGCACCTTCTTGCGAATGGCTTCCCGGGTGCGGAGAGCAGCACGAAGGAGTGTCGGTGTGCGTGCTGACCCCGATCTTGCTTTTGAGGGACATGACGGTACCCACCCCGAGGGCCGCCGCACGTTCCCCGAGAGTGGCGTCACGCGCTCGCACGCGGTCAAACGCTCGATCGGCGAGCACCCGATCCGCCGCTTGAGCGGCGGGCGTGTCTTGTTGTTGTGATAGGCGATATCGTGGTCGCGACAGGCAGCGTCTAAAGGGTTGACACCCTGGTCCCCGCGCGCCAGACGTGTTTTGCAAGCGGGTGCCGGGCCCGCAGAACTGGTAGCCCGGGATGTGAAGTTCGAATGGAAGCGCATCGATGGCCCGATTCAAGAGGTTGCCCAGTAGCCCACGAGCGTGGGGGTTGTTTGCGTCGCGGAGGCATCGTTGCGGGGCAACTGACGCAAAACGCGGACACCGAGGTGTATTTACGTGTTATACGGGGGAGGCGACGAAAAACCGATCAAACCCGGCGCGGTAGCGACCCTTGTCGACGGGGGCGTGTCTTGTCAATGACGAGAAAGGAAAACGGTTCACGCCACACCTCTTCACACATCACTTTGAAAGCGGCGAAGGAGGGGAAATCCGTGCCGACGTGTTCCCTGTAAATGTGATCCAAATTGGGTGTCGTCTTGACGAAAGGCGATGATGAGATTAGCGTTGTCTCGCACGAGTTGTTTAGGGACCTTCGTGTACGTCTGACAGAGGTAGAGCACGTCGTGATGTTTGTGGCGACCCGCGGCGAAGTAGTTTCTGATGCAATCCTGTCGTTCGGTGGCGACATCATCGAAAACAAAGACGCTGTTCGGTTTCGCCTCCTCCGGGGAGACGACACTGTCGTGGTCGGTGTACACGTGCAACGAGACACCCGCGCCCCCACCCTCGCATACAGCGCGCAAAAACGTGTAGAGTGGTTGATCGACGGTTTTCGCGTACAGATAGATGTGCTCGAACTTGAGTCCGTTCGGCATGGTGAGGAGCGTGAACGTCGTTAACGTTTTCCCGCAACCCGAAGGGCCGATGAGGAGTGCGCGTACGCTGTCCGGCAACAGAGGACCGTGGCGCCCTTCCACGTCGGGCGGTTTCTCGCCTAACACGGGCATCACGTTACGCACGGGCAGCGACACCGGTTGCGGCAGAAAGACCATGATGCGTGCGCGTAGGGGTCGTCGTCGCGGACTGCCTGCGCCTCCCGTGGGGACCACGCATGTATATATATATAAGCAGTGTCATTCCGTCACGTTGCACCCATAATGGATACGTTCGGACGGGCGCAACGTGTCGTACGCAGGAGACGAGAGGGGGAAGGCGGGGCGCCGGAGGCCTACGTGAATAAGAGGACCGCCGACGCGCTGCAAGAGTGCAAAGCACATACGGCGAAAACCGCCCTCTCCCTCAACGGAAACGTGTTCGACGCGAAGAAAAAACGGATCACGAATGTCGGCGCCATTGTGAACACGACGGACGCGTGCTCGCTCTATTCCCTCACGACCCGCGTGCCCATGTTCAAACGAGACAATAAAATACTCATCGTGGACATGAAAGGGGCGCGCGTGCTCACGGTGGCGTTGCCCCAGGGTCCGCAAGACGCTGTGAACAAAGCCACGCGGACAACGTGGTACCGATGGACTACAAAAGGCGGGCGTGTTGGGCGTGCGAAAGCGACGCCTCGTCGACCTGGCGACCCCGCAAGAGCCACAAGACGCGTGCACGAAAGCGTACGTCGACAGCATGATGACGGAGCACAGCCCCATTGACGTGACACAGACGAACGTGATGAAGATGGGGAAGAGGCGACTCGCGGAGGTGTTGCCGCCGGAGGAGGAGGACGATGCGTGTACGAGGAAGTATGTAGAAGACCATTTCATGAAGAAGAACATGATGTCGGTAGACGAAAAGCATCATCCAGACGCCGTGCAAGTGTACAACCGACGTCTCATGAATGTGGCACAACCGACCGATTCGCAAGATGCAGTGACCCTGTCGTACATGCAACAGGCCCTCGTCACCGCGCTCAGTGCGTTGACGCCGGTCTCCCTCCTCACCATCGAAAGCCTGTACCCGCACCCCCCCTTAACCCATCCCTGCCGGAAAGTGGTACATGTTGCCGACGGGTCGTACCAAGTTTGTGATACCGTGCGACGGCACGCTTGCACTGCGCAACGCTGCACCCCTACTCATGTTGCTGGCGGTGTACGTGGACGTGCACGACTACAACAAGCTCCCCCCGCCGTTGAAACTCACGATGAACACACCTTCCGGGTGAAGAAGGACAGACGCTCGCCTTTCGTCTTCTGCAGGAGTCGCCCACAGCACATATGGACGATTACCATTTGTACCTTCTCTTCGATATCGTATGGCGCTTCCGCTCACGTCACCGTTGGACACACGTGCGTTGTAGGATGTGTTGGTATAAAGGTTGGACCGTGACGGTGGAGTGGTCAGTCGCGAGGGAGGCGCACACGTGTGAAGGAGGAAGGAGTGTGAGTTCAATAGAGAAAGAGAGAGAGAGAGAGAGCGAGTCCCATGCGGAACCGCCCACGATGACGAGTGAACCATCGAGCACTGGTGCCGGTGGAGGAGGCCGGAAACGCAAGAGCAAGAGTCGTCAGAGACGAGGACGTGTGCTTCCCATCGCAAAACGAGGAGGGTTTCTCCCGCTGTTGGCCGCCCTAGGCGCGATCGGCTCGCTCGCGGGGCGCGTCGGCCATTGCGAATGCCGTCAACAACGCAAAGCACGCGAAAAAGGTGTTGGAAGAGGCGATACGACACAACAAAGTGATGGAGGGCAAAGGGCTCCGTCCGCGTCGACGCGCCCACACAGGAGAAGAAGAAGAATAAATAAAAAAAAAACAATCTGCGCTGAAGGTGACTGAACGTGTTCCGGAGCGTGTCCTCACGCATCGTGAAGTGACGCCTACGCAAAAGCATGTGGTCTCCCGTATTTCCGAGGCGGTTTATGCGCGAATAGCTGCCGGCGCGACCGCGACGACTGCGAGTCCGGCGTCATCAATCTGGATGATGTGCGTGGGAAGGGACGCATTAACGTGGCCTACGTCAAAAGAGGAACACATGTGCGCTACTTTGACTCCTTCGGACTCCCACCGCCGAGGCGTTCGTACGCTACGTCGGACCCACGTGACGATGCGTTACAACATGAACCGTGTGCAGGCGTTTGACAGCGAGAATTGCGGACGGCTGTGTTTGCAGTTTTATATATGAGACGTCACGAAGAACGGACAAGGCCCACTCCTAGTATGACGACGCTCACGTTGACGCTGGTAGGGAGGATCGGCGTTGACGGTGCGGTACTCGCCGCCGCTCGCTTCGGAACGTGGCCCCACGAAATGGCGCTTCACTGCGCTTCGGAC
>JAHLJT010009419.1:127472765-127499643 GCA_031308135.1 Acheta domesticus
CGGCGATTTTTTTTCTACATTATTATATTTACGAGTATATATGTTTTAAATAATGTCAAGTAAAGTTTCTCGAAAAGACTATCGTTTTCTGTGAAAGTAGCTCAAATTTCGGCATTTCAGAAATGCTCAAACGTCATTTTCTCGTATATGGCTGCAATTTTTTTCTTGAAACTTTTGTAACGGATAGTGCTAATTACACTCAATAGTATAGCGTGAAGTTTATTTTGAGTTTTTTTTGTTTTTTTCAAAATTATATAAATGTAAATTTTTGAAAGATCTCTCACCTCTTTAATATGCACATTATCCGCAATTTGTAAAAATGATTATATTTGTGAGTGTAAGTGCTTCAAATACCTATTTATTTTGTAACTCAAAAATTTTCTGTGAAAATGAGCTTCAAATTTCGCATTTTATAGTAGTGCTAAAACGCCATTTTCTCTTAAACGGCAAATAATTTTTAAAAGAAAATTGCCATTTACGGCTAGGTTTTTGTGTTTTTTAATATTCTAAAATTAATGTTTCTGTTCTACCAATAGGAAACTGAAAAATTAAGAAATGACAACAATTATCTTTTGGCGATGATAGATGGTAGCTGGCAAGAAAGAGTATGTGGCAAATTCCGAATAGCTAGGGAAGACCCAGGAAATAGAAAACTAATACGGGAAAGTCTGTGCCATTCTGTAGCACCACTAGTTATTAAAAGGTATCGACAACACCAATAATATTAATAATTAATCAGTCAGTGGAAACAAATGCAAACTTAAACTGAAATGAAATGAAAGTTTGGCGTTTTAAGCCCCTATGTGAAGGATATCAACAAGGACAAATCATTTATATGGTTTAAAAGGAGAGGAATGAAGATAGAATCGGAAGCAGTTTTAATAGCTGCACAAAATCAGGCCTTGAGAAGTGACATTATCATAAAGCGGTTCTCAAAATGTTCCCAAGATTATATAATGTTGCATTTGTCAGGAACAAGTAGAAGCCATTGATCATATCGTCTCAGCTTGTCCAATTTTAACAAAGACCGAATACTTGAAAAGTCGACAGAGTGTGTAGTTACCTCCACTGGCAGATCTGTACCGCCCTCGAAGTTCCAAACACATGTCCCAAGTGGTACGAACACTCCTCAAAACCGGTGACATCTGTTGGTCTCTATACAATATTGTGCGACGACAACAAATTCAAATTTATCGCACGATGGCAGCAAACAAACCGGATATTATTATCCTGGATTTGGAGAAAAAATTGGGTCTACTAGTATATGTTGATGTGCCCTGTGATCAAAATGCCGGGACCAAAGAGGCAGAGAAATGTCTTAAATACAAGAGTTTGGAAATCGAGATCAGCCGAATGTGGGGCGCAAATGCACAGATAGTCACCGATAGATACTGATCGGAGCTCTGGAATTTATTCCACATAATTTATGTAAGAACTTGGCAAACTCACAGGTAATTTAAAAGACTGGGAAGTGCAAGGAATTGCTTTATTTAGAACAGCTCACATTTTGCGTAAAGTATTGTAGAGGCACCGACAGTCCCTAGATCTGCTCCTTAGGTAGCTGGTTGCAATCTGGAGTAAATTTTATATTCAGACCTACTCATAACAACTGTAGTCGTGATATAGAGGAACAATAATAATAATAATTATAATACATACATACAATCCTGCTTCGACATCGAAAAGGGCCGTTACTGGGCAAGAGCCCGTACGGTAACTCATATCCTGAGATTTAATATTATGATAATAATAATAATAATAATAATAATAATAATAATAATAAGAAGAAGAAGAAGAAGAAGAAGAAGAAGCTTGTCACAATATCCCGGAAATGATGGAGTTGTTATTTCAACAGAGGATGTAAAAAGATCTATACAAAGAACTCACAATTGGAAAGCTCGAGGAGTATATGGAATAGATAATTTTTGGTGGAAATTTTGACTTACATTCATGGTATATTGGCGAGTCAATTTCAAAACATTTTTCATGGAACATCTGTGCTGCCAAAATTTTGTACCTTGGGCGTGAACATTTGTGTTACCGAAAGGGTGAAATGCGTCTTGCCCGAGAATTATAGACCCATTAAATGTCCACCTACAACTTATAAAGTTCTCAACCTCCATTATTCCGTCCACCAAACTCGACGAACATCTGAAAGAAAATGAGCTGCTTTTGCAAAAACAGGTTGGTTGTAGGAAAGGATCTCGAGGATGCAAAGAACTATTGATAATAGATAATATTATATCCAAGCTTGTAAAAAAGAAAAAATGCATAGTTTGTCTGTAGGCTGGATTTCCGATTGATTTCCGAAAGACATTTGATTCTATTCCTCATTCTTGGCTGCAGCGAACTCTTCAACTCTACAAGGTTCACCCCTCTATCAATAAATTTCTTACGTGTTGGAACAGCTGGCAAACAACACTGCATGTTATGAGAGGGAAACTGAGTTACCAGTCAGATCCTTTGCGAATTTGTAGAGGCTTTTTTCAGGGAGATAGCTTAAGCCCGCTCTGGTTTTGCTTATCATTGAACCCTTTGAGTAGGATGTTGAATGCCTCGGCTGGGATATGCTTTGAAGAACCCCAAAAAGATAATTTCCCACCAATTATATATGGATGATTTCACACTCTATGCTAAAGGACCAGAACAACTTCGCAGCATGCTGACACTTGTTGAAAACTTCAGCAGCTCTGTTTGTATGTTTGTATCTTGTTTTGGAAAGTGTTGTTGTTTGTTCATGTGAAGAGAGGTCGCGTCCAGAATAGAGAAAATGAACCTCATTTGATGGAAGATTTGAGAATTCAAGAACTCGTCAATGGAGATGAATATAAGTATCTCGGCTTCGAGCAGCTCTTAGGAACTGCAGATGAAAAATTAGAAAACAAATGGAAAGAAATGTTTTCTCTCGTGTTGCAAAAATCTGCAAGTCCTGTATTAATTCCAGAAACAAATTTACAGGAATTAACAGTTGGGATCTTTCTGCACCATTGCATACATTTAGTTGTTTTAGAGTTGTCAAGGTGGTTTGAGACATCTTTACAAGCTTTCGATAGAAAAGTCAGAACACTTCTATCAAAGTATCGGAAGCATCATATTCGAAGTTCCACCGAAAGGCTATATCTTTCAAGATATCATGGAAGCGTGGACTGTTAAGTCTTGAAGTTATGTGCCCCAGCAAGAAAAACAGCTCAGATATTATTTTATCAACAACAAATTCTTGACGGCCATCTGTGCACAAGATCACGGCTATACATCTCTGAAGATGCTCCAAGAAAACCCACAATCCAAGTTTTCCTAAATCTGAGGACCGAATTGAGCAGTGGAAATAAAAGGATCTCCATGGAAGGTTTGCTACAGCCCTTCGAAGTAACTCCATTGATATGAAAGAGATAGACTGAATGGCTGAGAACCGCTGGGCTTTTTTGGCGAGACGAAAGGATTTGTTCTGGCCATTGAAGATCAGGTAGTATCCACTAATAACTACAGGCGATATATCAGGAAAGAGAACATCAGTGTCATGTGTCACCTGTGCAAGAAGACCACCGAATCTATTCAACACATCTGTAGTGAATGCTCTCAGTTGGCACAAACAGATTATTTACAACGCCACAATAATGTAGCCAAAATCATTCACCAAGCTCTTGCCAAAAGATCGGACCTTATTACAAATATCAAGCCTTTTCTTATTACAATATATACCGGAGCAAGTTTTGTCTAATGAAAGAACACAAATCTTGTGGGATACTGCCATTGTCACAGACAACACAATGGAAGGAAATAAGCCTGATACTGTCGTGTTCAAAAAACTACTCGTAGGGCAATAATAATTGATATCGTAGTGCCATAAGATCATAATCTGCTGTCAATAAGTGCAGAAAAGAAAAGAAAATACCAGCCACTCTCAATTGAGCTGAAAAACATACAAACTAATAGAGGTAGATATTGTGCCCGTAGTAATTTCATCTAATGGGCTTTTTTGCTGACGATTGGAGGATTGTGAAAGAGAAACTCCATCTAAAGGAGTGGCACTTCATAATCTTGCAGAAGGCCGTGCTGCTGGCAAACACCATATTGTGCGTAAGGTTCTCTCTCTTAGTCACTGAAGCGGAACGTGAGTGCACTGGAGCAATAACTTATCACCATCTGTCTTGCTATATGTGTTGACGGTCGGTCCTTGAGTTATATCTGGAAACTCCTCACGAGCGTGAAATTTTGAATAATGAAAATAATAATAATAATATAATAATATATTATAAGAAAAGAAGAATGACCATGTTATTTTCATCTCCCCAATTGATTGATTTTCTTTGAAAAAAAAAACAAACAATCGTAACCTTTTTCTCGGTGAGACGCTATCGAAACAAGGCGCCGGAGAGCGACCTCTGTGGCGTCGTCAGGTCACGAGGGCCTAGGGCGCTGCAGCTCCGCGGCACAGCACAGCGCGCCTACGGCGGTGCTTTTAATTAATTTCCAAGTTAGCCCGACTTCATTACGCGTTCACGCGCCCTTGCGCGGGCCGCGTGGCAGAATACCTTTTAACGCGTGCGCGTGGGCAGCCTGGCCGTCGTTCGCACACACGCACAGGCCGCCGAGTCCGCATCTGGGTCTCTCTCGTGCCGTGTGTTACCGGCCAGAAATACTTATTGTTCCAATTGTTGGAACACAGTGCTCACAGCTCGGCCGGCTGCTGATACGACGGGGCTTACATGCGCGCTGGCAATTTAGATGATTCCTATGCGGCTTGTTGGAAGTGGTCCGTTTACACCCGTTTCATGGAATTTAATTAGTATCTGCATAGATGGAGTTAGGTGGGTATAAATAATTGTTTCTATTGGGTTTATATTGAATTGTTCCGGTCCTCAATAATCCATTAGTAGAAAAACTACATGTTTTAAGGAAATTGCGGACTTAGCTGTATTCCATTTAATCTGCGTTCACATTGGGAAACATATTCCATCATTCTGCACTGCGAGGTTTCTGATTAGACAATGTTATTCAATTTCGCACTAACCTCTTGTGTTAATACACTCATTTGTTAATATACATATTCATTATATTAGAGATTAAAAGTATGACATAAATGATCTACATTTATGTTATTAAGATAATGTGAGGCAATTTCTAAATATAATGGGTCGAAGATATAATTACATACTCTAATCTCTCATCTTCATAATAAGCTACGGATTAAAATACTTCAAAATAAAATACCTCAATAGTATGCATTCGAAATATCAGTTCAACATGATTCCAGTATTCCGTTTACTTTATTTCTGATTAGTCATATGGTTTTGGTGATTTAAAAAGAGCTGTAAAGCATAAATGACCTACAGTTCTTTATTATATCTAATTATTTTCTACGTATCTCTTATAATCTTTGTTATTATATGTGTTACAAGTAGCAAGTATTCTTTTTAAGTTCATGATCGGTAAGTGAATATAAAATGATAATTAAGTTTTTTATTTTTCATGATGAAAATGTCGTTCCTAAAAGTATATAAAGTATTTTCCTAAATGTAAAAAAATCTGTGCCAGTTCCCTGTTAGAAAAAAAAAATGAATTACGAAAATTTTTCACATTTCATTCTTATGTCTTACAAACAAGCGAAGCACAACGGTTTGAAACAATACATAGCTCCTCACAAAACAAAGCACCATCTTCTTCTCTCTCGGGGCAAACCGTTAAGTGGTTAACCTGGCGTTAACTTCCGCTGCACCTCATGTCGGTATTAAGTGGCAATAGTATACATAAATACCTACCCTAATGGGAGTTTGTACGTTGCTCGTAATTTCAGAGACTTTTTAGTTGTTAGTGAGTAATTAAAAAGTTTCAGTCAATCTTCTTGGAGAGAAGTTGGGGAAGAAACTCCTCGGGTCTGCAGTGCCTCCCCTCCCACCCTCCTCTCTTCGCCCCCACCCCATGCCTTCACGCGCCGCCCTTCCCAATGCGCACCTCGCTCGTCAGAGGAAGTTTGGCTGCTCCGGACGGCAGAGAGGTGGAATATTGCGCGAACCGACCGGCTTAAGTTCCTGCTAATTCTGTTACGGTTTTTAATGACAGAATTATTAACTAAACATTGCCAACTACTTTCTCGTCTCAGAATGCGACCTAAAGTAGCCGATCGATTGTAAAAAGCGGCTCTTAGAGGGCAAGCGCGTTCCGCGAAAGTCTTTCTCAGCAATTTCCCTCCCCGGCCTTCCAGAACAAAATCAAGATAAGCTCTTTATTGCACTTCAATATTTAATTAATTCGTTTCCGAACAGAACGAGACGTAAAACCCACAGCGACCAAAATTCCCGTTTTCCTTTTTATGCCGCAGAACGACATTAAGACAACAATGGCGACATCTACAAGCACGACACAAACTCGATATGAAACTTCCACGGCCCCCTTTTATGTTTCCCCGGCACGCTGCAATCGTTCCAGGAGGCCGTGGCGGGTGCGTCACGGAGGGTGTTTCATCACGCGCCGCCGCATTCGAACGGGAACGACCCGCAGCGTGACACGTGGCGCTTCTGCAGCGCGTGGCAACTTCGCGGCACGTTAGGTGAATTTCTCGCAGGACACAATGAGTTTTCGAGGAGATTATCAGTACTTAATGTTGTCAACTACGTGAAAAGGAAGGACGTAAGTTACAATTTTTTAAAAGTTTATTGGAGTTATAGACCGAAGGTTGTCTCATTTGAAGGTAGTAAATGCTGAAGCAACCGTGTAAATTCTTTTCGTTTTCAGCTCAGTTCATAAAAAAACTGGTACTGCTATAGAATTAGAGATTTTTCAAAGGGGAAGGGATTGTAAATAAGATCGTTTATTATCGTTATTTATTCATCCAAATAAAAATAGTAATAATAATAATAATAATTATTATTATTATTATTATTATTATAAGCCCTGTGTGATGCCTAAGGTTTTAGTACTATAGCACTATAGGAGCTCCCACTGTCTCTCAAGAGGCGATTAATCAGATCAGCTGATCGCTGTTTCTATATACTAGCTCCATCGCAACTACCAAAAAACCCCGGAAGGCGACAGGTGGATCGAGTAGCTTCTCGTCTTCCGCCATCTTTCCCAACATGTCCTTCCTATTACCCTACCCGCTCTTTTCTTCATTCAATCCCCCATCTCTCAAGGTCCATCCCTACGAGTGAGCACTAAACACCTTTGCCACACGTGGACGGACAAGCGCTGCAGTGTAGCAGACATGGCAATAGCACATTCATAGCAAAACGGAGAGCCGTCCTAAAGTCACAAGGCCTCAAAAAAAATTAGCTGCCTGGGGAGCACCAGGGCATCATTGATTCATATCTGGATATAGCAGCGAGTAGGTGGCGGTCGAATCTGAACAGGCGGGTCCTGGCCTGACAATCAGCTCGAAGAAATGACAGCCGATTAGCAAAGAAATGCCCACACAACAGCTTCTCCTGCGGATCGTTTGTTGGAATCAGGCCAGCAAGCACCGAACCAGGTTTCATTAGTAGCCTCGTATTTTCGGACAAACGCCTATTTACTTCCTTTAGGATGTTGTGGAAAATAATTGCTGATGTTTACGAATCGTGAGGAAATATATCTACTGAACGAGTCTCATAGTGGCATAAATATAAAATAGGCTCATCAGCCTATTTTCATGTTTTGTCTAAAACTACTTACACAAGTAATTTTCAAGAAAGATCCTATTTTAATTGTTAATATTCGAAATTCGTTTAAAGAAACGCAAATACTTTCTCAAAATGCACATATTATGTGATTGAATACGCAATCGCAATCGACAACTCACCGAAATCTATCATCCAAAACACCGAACAGAAGGAGCCCTGCAAGACAAAATAATACGATGTTTCGCTCGTCACCGCTCAGCACGCACTTCCTATGCAATTCCATTCTTTCTTGGTAAAGCTGCGCCGTTGACAGGTTGAAACGTATCGCCGCAGTGCAACATCTTGGAAGTCCAGCGCGAGGGAAGTTACAGGGGAGGCAAAAATCTTGTCGGAAACGGTTAAGATTACAAAATACTATAGTCAAATGGGTCGTGTTGTACAACGCAACGGAGGAGGGGAGAGTTAAGAAGTTACAGAAAAAGTGAGTATGAGAAACGTGACTAAATTTGTTTGCTCCTATGAATCTGTGAAGTGAAAAGTTCATTTTCAGCTTTCAAAATGATTTGAACAAATAAAACATAGCCTTACTATAAAAACATTAAAAAAATGATTATATTCAATTCTGTTAATTATAAAATTGAATAATATATGCTTGTAGTCTCTCTCATAAATGTAAAATACATAACTCTGCATAAAAAAAATTGCCTATTTTAATTCTATTGTGATCAATTTTAGATGCCAGAAATATAACTTTTTCATGTCTAATTTCCTTTGCCTGGATTAATAATTTTGTAACGTATTTTTAAGTGTCTAAAACATCAAGTAGTTTTTAAGGCCCTAGAACGCTTCATTTAGGAATTATTTAACGAAACACATTCAAAACGCTGCCGAGTGTGTTGCCGGTTGCATTTGATTGAATATTTAGTTTTATCCTACAGTGCCATGTAGTGCAGTTGCAACAGAATGAACAGCACATAAGGATAATTTTGATAAAGGCCTTTTATTTCTAATAAAAATATATGTCTAATTATTTCTTTGCAAAGAATGATTAGACTATCTTGCGACATGTTTTTGTGGTGTTTACATTTTGAGAAATCAATGTTCTCGTAGCTCAAACTGCCGAAATGAAGAATCATCCCTCAGAATCCCGTCGACCACCAGTAATATTCTGGTCCTCTTCCTTGACGTTGAAAGTATGCTCAAGTTAATTTCCTAAATCTAATATTAAACAATTTACACTGTATACACTGTTAACATAAAATAGCTACTAGCGAATTCTTCAGGTAGACATCCCTATTCGAGACTGATTCCGTTCACAATAAGTAAACTTTCTATATGCTGAAATAGGTATTAGTATGACCAGCTAGCTTTACATGTGCTCGCGACGGTGAATAAATATTTTCTACCAAAATTGTGTCACTGATGCAACATGTCTCCTTCGTTTCCGTTTGTTTTCCAATTTTTTTAAAGTAATTTCGATATTTGATGTGAATCGTTTTGCGACTGTCACCTATCTTGTCTGGAAGCCTACACCTCTACTAAAATCTTTCTCTATTGGTTGTCCATTTTTCATGTATTTCTTCAGGTGACGCTTCCAAAATACAAATTTATATTTTATAAATGTCTACGTCCCAAAATATAGCGATGTTTATTTTCTCCTAAGAATCTCCAATGTCCCATATTTATTGTTTATTTAGGATTCGAACACTTCTAAGTCCCAGTATTCACATCACAATATTTGCATCTAATTCCTCAATGTCCAACAATGACATCCAATGCCCTCTTTTACTTTCGCTCCTGGGTACGAATATTTCGAAATGGGCCCCCTATTTCATATTATTTGAGTCCAAAAATCCCTTGAGATATTTTTTGACTTGAGATATTTATATCCCTTGAGATGATTTTCTTACTACATCACGAATATTCCGCCAGTACACTTAAGAAATATAGTACAATATAATTTAACGAGAATTCCCGTTAATAAAGCGTTAGGGGTCCTTTGACAACCGCTATTTGTTTCCACATTGTAGCAATGTGCAGTAAGTGACAATGATATGCGCTTACATTACACGCTTGCGGTATCACACGTAGAAGTTTCGGCTTGCCTCCTATTGCCATTACAACTATTATCTCGTTCTCGTTCTTGCAGCGCGTTTTTAACACCGGGTGACCCTCTGAGTCGCCTACATTCATAACATGTACACTGGACCAAGGCCACAGGAGAACGCTCATTTCCTATTAACATCAAGCAGCATCCAGCGAGGCGATTTCCGCATCAGAGCGGGCGCAAAACGCAAGACGCAATCTCGCACGCACAGCTGCGCAGCGGCGGGCGCGCCCTGTTGCCGGGCGGCGTGCGATTCGAACGGCCACCCACGCCATCCCTTGTGGTCTGATTAGGTCGTGTTGCAGACGCGCGGCGTCGCGTGGGCCGCATAAACAAGGAGCAGCAGCGGCCGCCCTCTTTTACGACTCGCTAAAACGATGGCGCAGCCACAGGCGTCCGGGGTGGCAGGAAAAGGGAGGGATGCGTTGGGTTGGGTGGTGGAAATGGTCGAATTGTTGGTGGAGATGAGATGGTGGGGGGGAGAGTGGTGGAGCGAGTGGGGACATGAGGGAGTGTTAGTGGGATTGGTGAGAGTGGTGAAGAGGGTGTGGTTGATGAAGATGGTGAAGGGAGGCGAGAGAAGTGAAGGTCGCAATGATGGTAAAGGCGGAGAGGCCGATGAAGGTGACGAGGATTGGGAAGGGAGCGACGATGAATGTGGGAGAATGGTGAATATGGCTTGGATGGTGTAGGTAGCTTGGATAGTGTAGGTGGCGAGGATGGTGTAGAAGGCTAGGATGGTGTAGGTGGCGAGGATGGTGTAGGTGGCTTGGATGGTGTAGGTGGTGAAGATGGTGAATGTGGTGAGGTTTGTGAAGACGTGTTCTCCAACCAAATATCACCCACCAGCGTGGCACCGCCCCATACGGGACAAGCTCTAAGCTTCCGAACAGCCTCCTGCCAAGTGTGATAGTGTAGTGCACGTGAGTGTCAGTGTGTGTAAGGGGAGAGGATGAGGGAGGAAAGATCACGAGCGGTCCGTGGCCCGTTTGTTAGGGTATGGCTCCGGCATTTCCCTGGTGTTGATCGGAGGAAAGTATGGAGGTAAGGTGACAAAGGTAGCGATTGTAACGAGGAGGGTGTGAGGACGGCGAAGTAGGAAATACGGGGGGGGGAGAGGCGAGAGCAGTAAGGGGGGCGAAAGTGGCAGGAGCTCGACCATATCAAGCAGCAAGAAACAGAGAATAACTTATAGTGAGAAGAGAAGGTTCGAGGTTCAGAGGGGGAGGGGTGAGCGGGGAGGTTCAGGATATGGTGCAAGTATAGATATTTGGACGTAAGATATGAGAGGTTTCGAAATTCTAAAAAGCGAGAGGATTTGAAATTACTTCACAGATCTCTCTAAATAAATCTTACGAGACAAAGATGGAGTATTCAGCAATACGAAATTTGACAATTATGAAATGCATATTGAAATTAATCAGTTATCTCAGAAAATATTTTGAGATAATAAAATCTAGATATGGTCAACGTAACGGGAGATAAAGTCTAGGTAATAGAAAGTAGATAAAATAGGAATGGAAAGTAGGTCGGCACGTTGTATATTTATAAACAGACAGTACGGTTGCTATTTTCTGCTCAAGTCAAAAGAACAAAATGGGTGTGAATATGCTAATTTCAATATTTGCTTGCAACGTCCCCTCTGCAGGAATTAAATGTGCATAAAAACGCCACTTTAACAACATCTTAACTCAATCTCTAATCTGTCACAAATTCTTCAACGTCACAACAGATGTTTAACTTTTAAGGTCTGTAGCAGATACAAAGGGCATTATCTAACCTTAACTCAATGCACGTCTTTGGCCAAATGTATCTGGAAAAATAAATATTCTTTGAGAGCTGAAACTTCGGGTACCTTTTTGGAAAGTAAGAAGACTTACTCACTTAAGAGTTTTCGAGTACCTGCTGCAAATACGGCGGCAATCATTGGCTCCTTAGCAATGGAAACTTCACTTCTTTTCACTTTCACCGCCGTGCAAAATTGCATCTGATAGCATGGAATGCCCGTGCACTACCGTACCATTGCCTGTGAATTGTTGATGATTAGTTGTAAATAGTCCCTAGATACAAGGACTCTAGCTATAAATTGTCCCTGTAGGTGAAATAATGAACTCACGGTAATTAAAGATGCACTGGGTGTGACCCAACAATATCAGTCATCAAGGACAAAACTCAGTAATGAAACATACGTTGGATACTTTAGGAGCATATAGAAGTATAGAATTGTATTCGGGTATAATGACAATAGTCGCTTATAGAAATTAGAACAATTCCTCCTACGTTACATATGTCGTAAATATCAACTCGTGAGTAATAGCCAATAATATATTCTCTTGAAAAGTATACTATAAAGTTTCCGTGATATTTCCGCAAGCGTCAATTGCTAAGGTCACTAAGGTCTCTGAGTGGGGAGATTGACCACCGCCGGCCTACATGTCAGCTAGTGGGGTATTCCCTCAACCAGGTTTCTCCCACCTGAGAGGTACAGTCCAATCGGGCAACCTGCAAGTTTCCGTCTGGTCTCCCGGCATCTGCGATAGAATAGTACATGTAAGTGTAAGCGTGTAAGGGATGAAGATAGGACAAGGAAGAGAAAGGAAAGATCGCGCTCGGTACGTGGCTCGTTTATTAGGATATTGTTCCGGCATTCACCTGGTGATGACTAGGGAATCAGCGAAAAATTACCTATCAGAGCAGCTGGACAGTTTCCCCTATGCAGAAATGCCACCCCCTTCCACACCCAAATGCTAACTACATTCTCATTTTATTCGTCATGTGGTGTGATAGTGTAGAAAAGCTGCTACCACTGGAAACCCAAGTACCTTCTGGTTAGAAACGCTGCTGTGGTAACAGTTCTCATGAGTCATCTCAGGCGGCGTAAACATAAAACATTCACTCAAACATTAACGAAAAATCGTAAAAGGCAATGGTGTTTTGTTATAGATTAATATCCTAGACACACGCCAATGCTCTGAATAGGCACGCGATGGTTGAAAAGTTCACGTCAAACTTCACCAGACTCATTATAACAGTCACGTCTATTGCAAAGCAAGAACGGTTATATCACATGAGTGATGGTATATGCATTTCCATTCACTGCTCTTTAATGATTATCTACTAACATCATTAAATTGCAATTACCACTGCCCTCCATTATAATGACTGCCACCACTTTTACCATAATCATCATTTTGACTACCAGTTGTATTCCTCCATCTAATACAATCACAACTACAATAAGAATAAATACGAAGTCAAGACGATAATCATAAATACCTCTAAAAACCACTTTCAATCGCACTCATTGCCGGCGTTGCCTCTCTGGCCTGGCTGGACTATGTTACGCAATGAGGCAAAGAGAAAGCGTGGTGGCCAATAGAGCTTTGGGGACAAGGCGACCAGAAGTAGAGGTATTCAAGAATATGTAAAACCGATTAACGTAGTCGGAAGAAATTTAGTTACAAATAGAATGAAAACACTATTTGAAGCGTGGGAATTCTGATGCGATATAGTTGACATAATTATTTCTTTTATTTCTCTATCCAAACACTATTTGTTCTTTAAATGCTCGTAGGTATGTATATTGTCACAAGGCGATATGAAAGCAAAGGTGTTAATTAGTTCTTAGAAAGCACATAATGAATTCAGAATAAGGTCTCGCTCTATAGAATTTGTAGATATGGGACCATTACGTTGTTTGAAAATTGCTCTAGCAGATGAGTTTTTAATTAAAGTTGATGAATTACGATCAAATAAACATTTAAGAGTAACTTATTTGTATTTTATTCATAGAACATGAAAGTGCAAATTCCTAGAGTATCTTTAAGATATTACTTTCCGATATTAACTACAAATTGAATACTATTTTCATTCCTGGTTTTAAGCAGAGAAAATTAAAGCAGCTCTAAACAATGCTAAGGGGAATTTGCGACATGAAATACAAAAGATAGGGAAGATGGTAGTGTGTAATGAGGTGTGTGAAAGGAGCACAGTAGTTACCCTAACATGTCGATTAGAAATGTTATTTTATTGAACAGATAAAAACAAGAAAAATTGCAGTTGCATAAGTAAGTTGTTAGTAAAATTTAATGACATTGTAATGACCATTTCGATCCTTGTATTTGGATACATCAGTTTGCGAAGAACTCCAAAGCCTGTTTACATGATGGAGTATTTGTTTAGTTCCTGTACTAATACTGCACGGTAACCAGAAGAAATATTAGTTATAATGGACCTTGAAGGAGATACTATGCAGCGAGTTCGTTTTCTATAAATGTTCGAATAGTTTGTACATGCGGAATTCAAAAACAAATTGCAACTTCAAAACCTCACGCTTTCTATTGCGTACATTTTGTTGAATTAATTCACACTCTTTATAATGATTCCTAATACAATAACACATCACAAAGAGGCAGTAATTGCCACCACGCGGAGGTGTATGTTTGATTGGGATACTGGACGAGTTTCACACAAACGTATAGCAATCAACCTGCCTTTTTGTAAAATCGACGGTACCTATATCAGAACGGCTAAAATGAATGAATTCAGACTATTCACTAGTCCGGCAGCGTTTCACTGGCCCTGAAAAATTCACTAGACTAGAGCCGATTGCCATTCGGGCTGACTCGTTAGCGTTTGCTCAAAACAAAATCGCTGGTGCAGATTATGGCACTCACTTGAGCATTCTCAGTCTATGCTCCACTTGTTTACAACCAAACACAAAAAAGACTGAAGCATTACGTAGGCAATTAATCATGCACATAAAATTAGTAATTTCTTTTATGAATTTCATATAAGTAAATATGAAAATAAAATATTAAATGAGAAATACATAAAAATAATGAAGGTCCCAATGATTCATATTACAAATTAACTCTCAAGGAACATGATCATAGTGCAATACAGATGGATGGATCACGACTTTAGGCCGAATCAAAAATACAACAGTGCCAGTGCAAGACAGAATCCAATAAATCCCCAAAGAGAATCCGGTAGTTAAACACTAGAGACGGGGGAGAACACGTGTAAAGCGAATGAGCAGCAGATCGTCACGTCAATGGCCGTGAAGGCTCCTACGCCCAATCACCCTCCCCCTAGCCATCACCCTCGCCGTCGCCCGCCCTCTCACCCACGCCGCGCCCACGCCAGCGCCATCGCCCGCGCCCACGCCCACGCCCACGCCCACACCCTCGCCCGCACCCTCCCCCGCACCCACTCTCACTCCGACCCGCGCCCTTCATCTGCTCTCCCGCCCCCGGCACGCCCTTGTCCGGCCACGCGCCCTCGCCCGCGCCCGCCCCCTCGCCCTTCCCCGTGCCCGCCACCGCCTCCGGGTCCGCCTCCGCGCCCGCCTCCGCGCCCGCGCCCGCGCCCTCGCCGGCCCCCGCGCCCGCCCCCTCGCCCGGCCACGCCCGCCGTCGTCCGAGGCGGCGAGGCGCAAGTGCCGATGGCGCTTCCAAGGGCGAACGAGCAAACGACGCGAACGACGCGACGCGACGGGGCGGGGCGGGGCGGGGCGGGGCGGGGCGGGGCGGGGCGTGGCGGGGCGGGGCGGGCGAGGCCGGCGGGCGAATCGCTTCTTAACTTAACGACGCCCTCACCGCGATTTTATTAAGGCCTCGGCGCGACCGTCAGGGAGCGGCTCGTCTACCCCGGCGCGGCGCACAGCCGTTTGGAGCGCTGCACACTGGGTCACAATGGACCTACAGCATTCCACAGTAGAAGAAAAAATGTTTCTTTTTTTCGTTACTTAAAAGAGCTGATCTACGTGGGGTAGGTGGCTGTAATGATAAGCGGTGTGCGCGGAGTGGAAATGTTGTGGTTTCGAATCCAAGTTAACACATGGACGTTTTAGCGTATGGTTGCCCCGTGGAATGCACAAGGAAAAATTGCCAAGAATACACAGAGCCTCAAAAAAAATATTACAAATTTTAGGACATGTAGTGTGAGCGAAGATCATTACTTTTTGTTAATGCCCATATAGAGGAGCGCCTAGAAGTTTTCTCGGCGGAGGGCGGTAGTGTGCTGCTTACTTGACGTTTTCTTACAATGGACTTTTCATTTTTGCTGAAGATGAAATCTAAGAGATCAGATCCGAAAGTAAAGTACAATAATTTCTTTTGCTCAAAAAATTAACTGGTAGTACCAAAACACAAAATATCACGAAAGACCTTACATCTTTAACCTACTTTTCTATATAGTCGCCAAGACTGTCAACACATTTCCGTCAGCGTGCTACCGGTTTCAGTATGTACCGTTCCTAGAAATTTAGTTGGAGTATAGCCTTCTTGGAAGAATGCTCTCCACCTAGCGATATTGCTACAGTCCCTCAGACGTCCCCTTACAAGCCACGCGTATCCCTGCGAATTTCACTTGGATTATGTCCTTTGCCCTACAAATTCCACAGTACAGTTCTCTGCTCCTCACAAATTGACAACAATAACATTTGCGACATTTTGTTTCTTAATTCAGTCTATACTTGCTAGAACTGCTCATAAAACAAAATACCCACAGCGTGATCATCACACTATCTCGTCGTGCATTTTCACCATTCCAGTGGCAATAAAAACGGAAGAAAAAATTATTGTGCGTTTCTTTCCGATCTGCCCTGCGATACATTTATTTGTTGACTTATAGTTCATATTTATAACGCAAACAATTGATATATTGAATAATTTCCGTTAGTACAGAAAATTAGTAAAAGTAATAGTTTTAATATTATCACTGACTTCTGTGCGCGGAGAGATCCTGAAGTTTCTTGCGCTAACTCCTTGGATTTGCTATGTAAACATATGATGGGAAATCATGTAAATCAAAGTTACACACATGACGTATTTCACTTGATGTTTGGCAGGTACACGATATCTCTCTTGCTGCATCAGAACGTACCAAATACCAGTGTACGATGTGTTGCCTGCCAATCAGGGGACAAATGTCACAAGTCCAACTTTGTTCCATGAAATTCCTCACCCTACGTTCATTGGCAAATGTGGATTATCTTCGATCTCCACTAAATGTTTCTAAACTTATTCTGAGACTCTCATGAAATAATATCTACGTCATCAGTCATCAAATCACAACTGCCTACTGGTTGTGAAGTCTAAAAACTAACTAAAAAACTGAGAACTAATGAAAAGGTCACACAGTACTGGTGCTTCAACTGCATTGCTTATGGTCACCTTTTCCGAGAGAAAGCGACTACGATTGTAGTTTACCATTGCTTTAAACTGAATGTAAAATGACAAGAAAACAATTGCGAATAGATAATGACGAGACATTAATGATTGTGGACAAGATAATGGATCAGATTGGATTCACAGTGGTGTGAGAAACTCTGCCATGTAAGTAGTAGAAATAATCGGTTAACAAGATATTTATTTCAGTATTTAATACCTGTTAAAACAAATATAACCGCACTTATTCCTGTAACGGCAAGCGTTAAGACAACGCCCTAGATCTCGAGCGCATCAGTTATTGAGAGGTAGTGAATTGATATCCAATGGAAATTTGCCTCATATATTTAATCTGTGACATTGATTGACTAGTGATTTCGGGTGCGTCACTTGCTAAGTTTATTAATCCCGTAATGTAGTCCATTTTACCGTAGGAGGTGAGAGTGATCTTCCCTCGCTGGATGACAAATCCTGCGTCGACCTACACGTCGGCTCACCACGGTTTTCCCTAACCATGCATCTCCCACCAGCGATATACTGTCACAGCCGGGACACACTCTATGCTCCCGGCTGGTCTACCCACATGTGTGGTAGAGTAGTGCATATAAGTAAGTGTGTGTATGTGTGTGTGTGTGTGTAAGTAAGGTGTGAGAACAGGACATGAAGAACAGGAAGAGGAAGGAAAGTTCGCTCGCGGTAAATTACTTTTCTGTTAGGGCACTGTTGTGGTATTCATGCGCTGTTGACTGGAGAAAAAAGAGAAACTACCGACTACAGCAGCCTGCCACTAGAATTTTCCTCTAGACAGAGGCTGGACTCGATCCACCAACCTAACTACCGTCAAAAATCCTGCCTACCGTCCAAAAATCCTTCGGGACTCGAACACTAGGACCTCCTGGTCAGAGGAAGTGCAGTGACATCATTTGATCTGAGAATATCGGTGAGATGCCAGAGAAGTATTCGTAGCCGATTGCTGTTATCTGTTTCTGTGGATTCCCTGATCGCTTCCAGGCGAATTCCGGGAACTTCGGAATTCGGGTCATAAATCACAAGCATTCTTTCCTTCCCTATCCTGACTCAACCCTACGACGGAGCGATGGAATGATAAGCTATCCTCGTTTGGGCCCATTGAACCACTCTGCAAAATTTCTAACTAATGTCGGACGTCCGAAGTCCAGTATAATAGGTACGAATCCCCAGAAGCACTCTATGGCTCAACGTGGCTCAATCTTTCACTGAGAAGTTTTCTATTGAGAATGTATTCATCTGATATATTTTTCACTTTTCGCTAAATGGTGTTTTCGAGAGTTCATATCTGGTTTTGAACAAGTTTTGCTACCTAAGTTAGTATTTTTTACCATAGATAATGTTATGCCCATTTAAAAACAATTTCTTAATGTAGAATGTTGCAATTTGTATGCTAAAGACCAAAATGAAAGAATCTTTCGAAATTAAAAAAAAAAAAAAAATTAGTATATAAACTATTTACTACAAACTAAATGCTCTTTATAGTTGGATTATATAAAAAACTCATTGATAGAATATATTATGAAATAAAACCATTGTGAACCACCTCTTGTCTTACGGGTGAATCAAATCCACAGTCTTTGTATAACTTCAAGCCCCTGTGCCTCAGATGCTGAAAAAGAGCTCCTTATGTTCCATGTTTCTATGCGATCAAGAAGCGTTTTCGCGAACTCATGACGACAAGATACAGCTTTATTTCAAACCGACTAGTGAAACTTGCTATGCTGCTCTGGCAGCCTTGCGGACTGAGAATAAAAAAGGTCAGTACTCAGAACAAAGTATATCATTATTTGCCATATCGTGAATATTTATTTCGAATAGAATTAACAATTTGTAAATGAAGTTATTCAGCTTGCATTGTTTACTAGTGTCGCCTAACAAACAAATTGTCAAATACTGGTATAAAGGCTATTTTTCAAAACCCAAAATTCACGTACGTCTTGGAACGTATTATTCCGTACTCGGGACTAATAATACTCTAAACCACATTGTTAAACTCTTGTAAATAAAATAATTGAGATAAGAAAATATATTGTCCCCATTCACACAAGCTCCAACCTTATATTTTCCTTTCTGCCGTCCAGTAAAATTATAGCACGCATTTTGCTGTAATTTCGACCCATTGTGCTTCGCGCAAGATGTCAACCGTTGGAGGGAGAGGTCTCAACATCCTTCACGATCTGTTCTCCATAAAATTTCTTTGAGGGAGTCACCCTTCGTAAACTTCTTTCACAGGCTGTCACCCGAGGGGCGGAAAAAGAACAGAATTTGGAAAAAGAGCGGTGTGAATTCATATTGGGTGTTGTTGCCGGATGCACGATTGTCTCAGTTTATGTGAATAATATCCAAAATATCTTTTGGGATGTTTAAAATGAAATTCGCGAATGAATACTACTATTTGCACGATATTCATCATTCAGAGAATAAAATTAATTTTCCCTCAAAATTAATGTTGACTCCACTCCCAGTGCTGATATACGAGAACTATCGCTGTCCCGCTTAACTTACCTTAAAGAAGATGCTGAAAGCAGTGTCCTTTGGCTCGAATGCATTCTTGGCACCTCCGGAACATGTTCTGATTTAACCTATGAAGTAAGTGTGGAGGAATTGCTAGGATTTTCTCAACAGAGCGCCGGAGCTCTTCCTCTGAATGCAGGTTTTCTGTATACACCTGATCTTTTAAGTACCTCCAAAGAAAAAAGTCCTAAGTAGTCATATCAGGTGATCTAGGACGCCATAATCCATGACTAATTATTCGATCGTCACTATAAACATTATTTAAATAATTCATGGATCAAATAGCGGTGTGGGCAGTTGCCAAATCCTGTTGAAAGTAACCATAGAGCCTTGCTTCTGGTGTCAATTGTTCGAATAATAATATCAATATCTGATTATGTAAACATCAACAGTAACGGTGGTGTTGAAAAACGAAGATCTGGTAATTCTTGTGGAACTCAACGCACACCACACTTCCGATCTTTATGTCGTGAAGTGGTTCTTCGTGAACAAGGTGGGGGTTTTCTGCACTCCAATAGCGGTTGTTTTGCTGTTGACATATCCACTCAGATGAAACCATGCTTCATCAAGGAAAAGGCATCAAAGCAGGATCAAGATTACCGTCATCTACGCTCTGCAAAAAATATTCCGCAAAGCGTACTCGGGCTTCTGGGTCACGAGGCAGTAACGCATGAACAACGGTGGTATTGTATGGCCGGAGCTTTAAAAGCTTAGTAGCTGTTCTGGCTAAGCTCATGGATACACGTCTCGAATCTGTTGTGCGAGACGCCTCAAAGATTTTCTTGGGGATTGTTTTTACCTGGCAGAGATTTTGTTCACCTTGTCAGGACACTGCGCTCTCGACACTTTCGTTTGTCAATTAAAATTCCATGGGTGCGAAGTTTCTTTACAAGCTTCATAATTGTCGGCCGATGTGGAATGTTCACGCCCCGAAATTTGTTGATAAACTTCTTCTGGCACTTTACTAGCAGACTTAAGTCGAACGAAGATGTCATAAAGAAATATTCTCTGCTTCAAAGAAAATTTTATGACGCACAGTTGAGCACACACTGACACTGGTGTGTCGGCCTATCACGCCGAACAACGAACGCGTAGCATGAACCTTGTTGACAAATTCCAGGGAAACCGAGAGCACGATCTCCGAGGCAAGCGGCGCGCGCTTCATTTGCGGCAAAAGGTAAAGTAAACACCCGGAATATTGGTTGGTATAAAATAGGTACTTTCCTTATCATCCAATGTCTAGTGATAACAGGTCATAGTTTCTAAAAAATAAACATATTCCTTCTATTAAGCAACCATCCCTCTAAAACCCCAGTTTTAATGGAATCAATAGTAGTATCTTGTAACAGGTATCAGTGTATATGATTTACAATCGCTACGTATGATTCTTCTATTTACTATACAAATATCAAGATTCTACGTAATGCTACCATTATTCTACATCATATTGAAAATTATAAGTCATCTTAATCCAGAACAGCGGTAAATTGAATTATACAAATTTGTAAATATTGTGAATTTCTAACGTGCCATTTAGTACGGTCAAATATTGAAGCCATGCATTGAGAATTTCTCTACGAATGCAACATAATTTGCCACAACGTCATTTGCCACAATGCAATATAAAACAGCATTTAAACGAATTAATAGCGTAATAATATGTTGGGAATGATACATTTTTTCTTACTCATATTCCAAAAGAAGAAAGTTTTGTAATTTACTGCGAAATGTGGTTGCTCTGAACACCTTGTAACAAACTGAATTTGCAATATGATAATGAATCTAAATAATTCTGCATGCTTTAATGTTGTGAGTGTTCTTACAATATGTGCTAAATAATGGACACCATTTATTCTTCGTTCTTGTGGCTTTTCCTCATTAGACAATTATTGGAAGCGAATTAGATGCAGAATACTCAGTAATTTGGTTTCCTGGGTAAGGAATCATAGCGATTTCCGTAATACATATGTTCCTGTTTCAATTGATGTGACCATTTTTCTCTTGAATGTTTTCCACCCTCAAATATTTCTGAAGCCTTAGGATTTTTGTACAGAAGTCTCTTTATTTTTTGACACTATCCAATTTTTCCTTAATATTTGCATCGATGTATATAATTGTTTTAATTTCTTTCAAATTCTCTCTTTATTAATTTTGTTTCTGATTCTGCCTACATTATATTTTCCAGTCATGTATGAATTTTATTCAATAGCATTTTTTATCATGCTCTCCTCCTCCCCCATCACAAATATTTTGTTTGCAAAACATTACGCACTTTCGATGCTACATTTCACCCCCACACGTCTTCCGAGCTTCCCGGACTTAAAGCTCCCTGCATCTCCCCTTTGAGCAGGCGCTGCTCTCGAGCGCGCGGAGAACGCTGGCAGAGGCGCCGACGCGTCGCCAGGGACTCAGGCAGCTCCTTGGAAAATCCATTCAGGGGGCCGTTAGGGGCCCCGAGCACCCCGCGAGACGTCTCCTCCATCCCATCGCTCTCCGCCGCCCCTTCCCAACCAACCCCACTCCTTGCGGCGGGCAGGCGCCGGCGACGAGCAAACACTCCCATAGAAAATTTCATGATTGCGCCCTTCCGCGCTTATTTGTTTTCAATATATGAAATATCGGCAGCCGGGCGCCGCCCCCAGATGTCGCTAGGAATGCGCACGGGGGCGGCGCGGGAGTGGCGGGTGGCGGCGCGGGAGCGGTGCGGGGGCGGCGCGGGTCGCGGGGTGGCGTAACGCCGAGCGAAAGGAATTTTATTAAACGCAGCAGATGTCTGGTGGTGGAAGAGGAGGAGGAGGAGTGGGGGTGCGAGGACGGTGGCGGCGGTTCGCATCGACTGCGAGGGGCAGTAATTGCCATCGCCAAGTGAAGGCGGGAGTAGAACGCCCCTGGTGCCCTATGCGAGTCTTCGCCGGAGACATCGAGCCTTCGCTGGGACCTGTCAGTATAGGGGCCCTTCGATTTAGTTGTTGGGAGGATTGGTTAGTTGTTTTCAGTCAGTTCCTTATTTTCCGTTTAGCTAATTTGTTTTTGAACGACTACGCCGTTATATCGGATTTGCGACCATCAGAATAACGAAAAATCATACCAGGCATCTTTTTAAAGGTTTGTACTCCCTTGTACTTAAAGAACAAGAGAATCAAATGAATTGTAGTAAAAGATGACGTATAAGTACTACTACTCCTATTCACTGATTTTTTCGAGCACGTCAATTGTGAGAGTCATTAGTCTCATTAGTGTTGTGGTTTTAATTCGGCTGATGGCGGTGTTCCTCCCCCACTGGAAAAAGAGATCCTACGCCGACCTGCACTTCAACGTGCAGGATATTTCCCTCTACAGGTATCTCCTAGTAAGGTGCCCCCCGAGCCGGGACAAGCTCTAAGATCCCGGCAAATGTCATTGTGAAGTTCATGTGAATGAAATTGTGTGTGTAGGTAAGGGGTCACGATAGGACAAGGAAGAAGGATGAAAGATCGCGCGCGGTCCAAGGTCCGTTTGTAAGGATACTGCTCCGACATTTTTCTGGTCGTTTATTGGAGCAACCACGGAAAAATACCGATCAGACCATCCAGCTGCTAGAATTCTCCGCCAAATAGCGGCTGAAATCGCCCTAGCTCGGCGCATGGGCGCGACAGCTAGAGTCAAAAAACCTGCCCACGTCGTCAGGGACACAAAAGTAGGACCTTCCGGTCAGATGCTCTATTCTAGAGAAAAGTGATTTTTCCCACGGAAGAAAGAGCACTGCGACATTTCGTGTCATTGAGTAGCTTCTTTCAAATTATTGAATACGTATTTTTGTAGTTTTTCGATTTAATGAGTAATTATCGAGAAAAAACATTTTTTTCGCATATTCCGATTTTTCGCTTATTCCGATTTCAGCGCTATCCATCACGAAACGAAAATAAAATGTATATAAAAATGCATATTTTGCAGACCAACCATTTATTTTATTTAGGAAATAACCAGTTCGTACGGGATGAAACACCGGGGCGTTTCGACGCGTCGACCCACGCATTGCTCAAACATATAAGAACAATGGAGTAGGGCATTCCTAAAAATTGTAATAAAACTTCGTTTTGAAAAGGGCTTGCTCCGCTTATATTAAATGCCGATATAGAGAAGGAAGTTTTATTTCACAGGAAGCGTCATTGACGTACCTGAATCAGCTGTTTTCTTTGTCGGTGAGCTTTTCAAGCTTTTGTGGTGGTCAGCTTTTCAGGCGGTACCTGTTATTTACTGGGATTGAGTAGCACTATTATTAATTTTTTATGGAGCGGATCTGTTGAGCTGGTGTCATTGTGCCCCTCTTTAACCACTACTATTCACGTTATCTGTGTTAGAGTTACTGAGGGCTGCGTTTCAAGGCTGAATGGGGGTTGCGCCATTGGCTGCTGCAAGGGTACTAACCTCGTTTCCATTAACAGTATGCTCCTGATGCGGGATTTCTGTACCTTGCTGATGGTTTACGTACTGGATGAGAGAGTTGAATATATGGAGTTGATGGGAATGATCCACTGGTTGGTCCCGGTACATGTAATGTCCATCCTGTTGATCAGAAGTTGCGTTGTTCGAAGTGTCCATGGCGCTCCATGAATTGTACTCAAGCGCCATGACACCGGCTATGCTTTGGCCGAGGCCAAAGCCAGATGAATTGTATTCGCAGTTAATTATTAACAATAAATGTTGGTTGGTTTATAATTCACTTGAAATATTGCACTTCACAATAGTAGCAATTAGTCACTCGATCTGCTACGCGTCCAAGTGGACTAGGAACTGCGATAAGAAGCCCGACCTGCACTCGGCAGCTGCTCGGAGCGAACTGCGCTCTCCTCCCTACTTGGTCCATTTCTGTTTCGGACGGAAGCATTTATACCCGCCACCTTACCTTCCGTGGCTTTCTTTCAACGCCTAAAGCCTAGTACGCACCTAGCATCAAAGTCGCAGAATAATCATATCGCCACATGTCCGGGGGATGTATCACGACCATTATTCCGTGTTAGGAACTATCGCGATACCAAAGTATTATGTCGCAAGACTCTCATTCCAAATGGAGTACGTGATACAAATGTTGTGCAACATGTAGACTGGATGTGTCACGAGAGAATGTCCCGAGATATTCCGATTCCAGACTGTGGATAATCTGTTTTGAAATTCAGAAAGTATCCGAGCATATGAAGCTGGTATAAGATTAACCATTGGCAAGGAATCGAGAGTGACAGCTAGTCTGATAGATGCTGGAATGGTATCCCGAAATAGCTCGGTTCTTTGACATCTTTCTTCCAACCATTTGCAAAAAGATTTCAAAATCAGTTAAGTTCATCCTTAAAAATTACGGAGTCCCCTCATTTCCATCTATCAAGAAGATTAATACCGACGGCAATGCCTTCCAAAAAAAAAAGGTTTCATCTCCAGTACCCCTTATTTTTTCTTTGTAATAATATTAAGATCTTTAAGTACAAATTAAAAGCACTTGAAGTGATTTCTTGCGACATTTTTTGCCGATTTCTGTGGTACAATAGGCTCTCTAGATGTGGACGCGGGACATTTTATCGCAACAGTCTAGGAACAGTGTCTCGGAACTGTCCCCAACGAAGTCCCGCGACTGCTGCTACGTGTGCACTAAGCTTAAGACCGCATCTAGTGCATGTTGCCGTCTGCTTTCGCCATGGGAAGATCCTTGCTTCACCCTTTTTTTTTTCAACGTCAGAGTTCTGTAACGCAATGGTGGCAGAAAATACGGCGCATTCAACTCCAAGAAGCCAATGTTTATCTGTAAATATATTGCCCTTCCTGTGAGTAATCTACATTCAATTGTGTTGCACTTATCCATATTCCATATGTTTTTCTCGGTGAACTAAGTAGGTTATGTAAATGTAAATTTTGAAACATTTTATAAGCAATTATTGGAAAAATTACAGATTGTGACAATGATTGTGAATGATTTTCATTCACTTTTTAGGTAAGGAATGATGGAGGAAGAGTACAAGTAAGGATACAAGTACTATTAATTTAATTTAATTTTTATACCATGTGACTAATCCATCCACACAATCAGTTGGATTTAGTAATTTTTTTTAACTTTCCAATAGCGTAATACTATCTTTAGTATCAATTGATGGAGGAAAAATGAAATAGTTTTATTTGTGATTGTTGATCGAACAGATGCAGACGATAAAAATGTTATATGCCATGTTATCTTAGCACATATAATTATACATTGCATACAATGTTTCCAACTTGTTGTGGGTCCCTTCATGAGGCAGGATTAAATTTCTTCCAGGAAAATATCGGTGTATCTCCGAAATTCAAAACGGAATTAAAATATTGGGTAACAGAGAGTCCCTTTGAAACCATTCCGCAAACGATACTGTTCATAGGCTGGCTGTTTCAAGCCCAAACTCGGCCCTCGCATTGCGCGCTCCCAGAGGATGTCCTTTGTTTCCCTTCGGTTTTTTGAACGACACACAAAAAGCTCTGTAAGTGAACATACGAAGCAACCCTTGCAATATATCACTGAGTACTTTTATTGTCCACATGCCTCTCAGAGAATATTTTCAAAGGGCTTCTGCTGAAGAATTCTTTGAATAATTGTCGAAACGTATATTAACGAGCTGGTCAAATCATGCTTTTCTAAAAATTGATTTACATCTCCTTTGAATCTAAGTAAACTTCAAATGAACAGTTATAAAAGTAATCGTACAACCAATTTCAACATCAAGAGATAACTTTTTATTTGAGAAATGTTTCTCTATGTCTAAGCGTACTTTTGTATGACATTTTTTCTCTTTTACAAAGTGCTGGAGGGCCTATATTTGATTTGTTTGTGATCCCTAGTTAGCAGGGGAAAAATGAGCACCCCAATTGATGATTTAGTAATTATTTGCAGAGGTTTGAAGGCTTTCACATTACTATCTTAATTTTAAAAAGTCCTTTTTTCCCTTTACGTCGAAAAAATGTGCAATAAACGATATTCTATTTTATATTCAATAGAAAATACAGGAAAAGTTAAATCAAGTAAAATTACACTCATTTAATTTGATCTTCCAACTAAGTTCGCACAAAATTTCACTGAAAAAATTATGAATTGAAGTTCCAAAATGTATTTCGAATACAAATGTATTAATAATCCTACGTTAAAATTATACCGTTTTCCGTATTGCAAGCTTTTAAAATGTAATTTTGGGATTGTGTCTTTGTTTTAATACCACAGAAATTGTGATTCTTTATCTCTCATGAAAATTAAGTACTTCCAACTAGATTACTCCATTTACTAACTGAAACAAAACAAGTTTATAATTTAGAAAGGCAGGAATAAGCAGTTCCACACTCCAAGAAAATATCTAGCAAGCCAATAAAATATCTAGCAAGCCATCTGCAAGCCAAGTAACCCCAATATGGAAATAAACCATTCAGACAAATAATTAGAATGACACCATTACAAAACAAGATATTCCATTACA
>JAHLJT010009419.1:127499743-127554480 GCA_031308135.1 Acheta domesticus
AAACACGATATTCTCTTCAGACACCAAAATAGTTTTTGTGACAGTGCGTAGTGTAAATGTCACGATATAATCAAGACAATTGACAACGTATGCAACAGAAAATAACGTATTCAATTTAAACGCGAACTAGATCTCAAAATGGAGATGCACTGGGTTTGAGATTGTTTTTAATAAACATTCTTTCGTCCTTGACATGAGAGGATATAAAACATTAAATCCTGGAATAAAAGGAGAGTCCAGCGGGATTAATATTTTTACAATAAAGAACTGCACTCGGGGGACTGAGTACAAAAGTAATGAATTTGTTAAATTCTGCGTATAATCAGATTAATGTCAAATATAACTAAGCATTAATGTGAACTCACGCACTGATTAGAACATAATGAAACAATTGAGAATAATAACTCTGCCGTAAAATTATTATGGGTTTCGTGAAAAATTAGTGAACATAAATCTTGCAAAACTGTCCTTAATTTATTGTGTGGTACACACAGTGGGTTTGCGGAAACAGAATAAATTGAATACAAATGCTATTCGCATGCAATTTCAAGCTGGCGGAACAGAGCTTATTATTAAGCTCACAATGAACAAAATAATATTCTAGATCAGGAAACAGTAAGCCTCCAATGTAGTCAGAAAATTCGCCCTGCCACAATAAATTTTTCTGGGCAAAGGGCGTTATAAAACATTAATTTTAATTATGATAAAATGCAAAAGAGTTTTATTATACAATATAATTATCATTCAGTATGCAGTCACCACTAAAATCAAATTCACGAACAAAGCTTTTTGTGTTTTAGAAAGATAAAGGAGACCCCTCTCTCTATGTCACAGTTCTAACTTTTCAAGAGGCGGAGAGTGGAGCTTTGTATTTGAAAATCAATAACGTATTTTGGTTTGTAGAATGTATTTGTGATATCAAAGAATCAATGCAAATTATTTTTCATAATTATAAACAAATATAGTTTATTTAAGTTGTCTAATTCGCCTAATTTAATGATATGTTTATTTGTTGTTTTTTTTACTCTTTCCAATACGTCTTCCGTATCAAAGCTTTTTCCATATTTACACTTTTCTAAAAAAATATGTATTTGAGATTTTTAGTGAGTCAATATTGTCTCCAACACCATCGTTAAAATACTTCCTTTTAACATGTTTCATTAATCACAATATTAATATACTTTTCGATCTTCGTTCTATTTATTTTTTACAAAGTAGTTAATTCATAGATGCCTGGAATTATATTCATGAATTTCCTGCATTAGTAAGAAGGTAGTGTGTAGGAATTGAATGAAACTAATATTATATTTTTTGTCCTGTATCATCTGCAGTTGCGATTATCATTGATCTAAACTCAAGAAATCCAAGTATATTTTATATCATTTATCATATTCCAAGCAAAACGGAAATTCTGATTTTTATTTTGTTTTTTTTATTCTTGAGTTACAATCTCTTATATGATATTCTAGATAACAAAAATATATCTTTGTTGATAACTGTTTCTAGTACCATCTACTGTCCTAGTAGTACTTATCAAGATTATTTTGCACATTTTAGTTTCCCGATCACGAGGAATTTTTTCAACATTCTCTTCTTTTTGTTTCTCGGCATCATCTCGACTCTCTCCTTCATCCTTGCTCATTTCTTTCCATCTATTGTTCTAGTTCATTACTCGTTGTTTCTTTTCTGTCCAGAGGCATAACTCGATATAAGGAGAGGAATCAGTAGTTACGGTTAAGATTTTAAGAAAAATTTCCTTAAATAATTGTATCAGTATTGTTATCAGTGTGTAGTAAATTGAGTAAAATTAAAAAAATGTGCTTGCTTTGACAGAATATCCTTCTAGTGTGATCTGCCGCAATATTAATATTAATGCTGTGTACAGCATTTGAAGCTGGCGCGCGCGCAGCTGTACGCCGCGCGCCACCGAGATCGCCGACCCGGAACGCGGGCCAGCGAGCAAGCAAGCCGTGAGGCGAGGCTAACCCAGGCCACGCCGGCCCTATATAAGCGGGAGCAAGTGGTGGCCAGGCGGTCAGGCAGAAGCGGTCTGGGAAGTAACACGGCAGCCGAGCAACGGAGTAACGACTACCGCAGCAGCAGCGACAGGGCATTGGTGATTGCCCGTGAGATGGTAGTCCGGGCATTGGTGATTGCCCGCGAGATGGTAGTCAGGGCATTGGTGATTGCCCGATGCATGATAGGCAGGGCATTGGAGATTGCCCGTGAATAGCTGTATGACGGATTATGTTTGTAACGAATGCATAAATAAACTATTGTTAAATGTGCGTACGAAGTTTATTTTATGGACATAACATTTGGCGACGAGGAAAATTAAGAGAATGGTTGCTGCCGGCCGTCGCCATAACATTTGGCGACGAGGAAAAAGTGACAAAGTGCTGCTGTGGTAAGTCGCCATAACATTTGGCGACGAGGTTAAACTTTGGAGTATTTGTGGCTGCAGGCGTTACGACATAACAATTGGGTGACAAAAGGTTTCGCAAAAATAGCTACGGGAATGGAAATTGTGAAAAGTAGTGAGCGCTGAGACCCTAGTGAAGAACTGGCATACGGTATAAATAATTAGCGATAAAAATGGAGGGAAGCCTCGAACAATTTAAGATAAAGCTGGAACAGCAACAACGACAATTTGTGGAAAAAGTGAAGAACGCACCGGCCCAGCCAGAGCTGCTACTGCTACAATTTATGCACCAGCAGAACCTGCAACTAATAAGATTTGCATCGGGGCAAACGGAAGAATTGGAGCGGCAGTATGAGGAACAAGTGCAGCAACAGATTGCAGCGTGGAGAAAATGCAACAGTTCATGGTTGGACGGCACGCCACAGCAGGCGTGTGCACGGCAGTTGCACCGGGGTGCGGCGCGGCAGATAGAAGATTACGAGACCGTTGTAGCAGGAGCTGCAACCCCGGAGGTCGCTGGGTTGGCGACACAAGCTGGCACTACGGTTGTGGAGTCGACGGCGCGGAGCGGCGCGGCATTGGGCCGCGACAGCGGCGAGACGGCATCGCGGAGCGTGATGGACGAGGCCAAGGGCGTGGTAGCGGCGGCCGCCAGCGTAGGTGACCTCAGTGACGCAGCGAGCCAGGAAGCTCCGGGCGGCGCAGCGGTCGGCGGATACGGCGCTGGCGGTAGGCGTGGCAGACGGGGAAAGGCCACGTTTTCGGCACAAGATAAGGTGGCTGTGAGTTACCACGACAGGGATGCCTCTGCGAGGGTAAACGCGCTCGGCGACAGTGAAGTGCACGCAGGTAAACGAGGTAGGAACTTGAGTGAAGAGAGGGCAGTGAAGAGAAACAGGCCTCGTAGGAAATACAGTACTTGGGAGCGTGATTGGGCAGTGAAAAACCATAGCTTCAAAGTGAGTTATAGAAAGATGCAAGTAGGAATTGAAATTTTTCGGGACATGTTCATGAGACTTGAGCAGGAATATTCGGTATCGGGTGAGAATGAATTGTGTAGGAAAATTTATTGCGAATTTAGGAGAGGCAACAGCGGTAGAACCGGTCGATATAGGGAAGGAACTCAGATCGCAAGTGGTAAAGTCACCAATTCGGAAATTCTGAGTATTTCGATAAGCGAAATGGCAGTGTTGAAACAAAGTTATTGTGAAACTGAAATCAATGAGACCGCGAATGTTAATAATGATCGACTTGCTAGTGAGGAACTGTTGATAGCAGGGTTAAAGTTAGAAAAAAATCAGAGTAGTAGCAAAATAATTAATGATTCGGATGCCTCAGAGAGTAGCGAGATGGCAACAGGTATTGCGTGTAGTAAACTAGAGCGCGAGTTGCAGTGCAGTAAAGAGCAGAAGAAAAACGATAAAGTTGAGTGGGGCGCACAAATAAATGAAAGCGGTAGCTTTGGTAAAGATTCTGGGTTAGTTAGTGAAAACTCAGTGGATAATAGTTATAACAAAGGGGTTGCAACGAAAGAAAGTGATAGGGATATTGTGATTAGTTATGATAGTAATTATGACGAAATGGTTGCAACGAAAGAAAATGTTGGGGATATTGTAATTGGTTGTGATGACAATTATGAGAACATTCTTGCAACGGAGAAAAATGACAGTGTTGTAACGGGCTATGTGAAATATACAGAACAAAATAGGGAACAAGTAAACAGTAGTAAGATATGGAGAGTGCCAGTGCAATGTATAATTAGAACAGGTGTTAGAACAATTATTAGAAGGAAGGCAATACGCATAAGACATGGCAAAATGGAAAAAGGGAAATGTACAAAGCGATGGTGAGAGCAAGTGCAACATTATGGTGACAATCGATACGAGACAAAACGTCACACTGTGCAGCGAAGAGGCAGACGCCGGAAAGGTGAGAGTGGCAAGACCGCCGGGGGCAGGTTTGAGTACAAACTGGTAGAATGGCATTGGGAGTTAAAACGTAGGAAGTGCTCTCGGGCGATTGTGATAAGCTTAGGCAGAGACTCAGTGGTGTTGAAGCTGGGAGTAACTGTGCAAGTGACTAACATGTGTAATGTTGGTAAAGGCATATGGTCGGTGGAAGAACTAAATTTAAGGCTAAAGTTGTTAAAGACATTAGTGACTTGGATATTTTTGTGGGAATTAATCAGCTATTTCGAAATAGGACATGTTTGTTTTGAGGGAGTCCAGTATTTTTTTTGTGTGGTATGTTTGTGTAAATATTAACATTGGGGGCCAAAGGTGGCAAGGCACATAAATATTTTGAGATTTTGTTTACTTGGTTTTTGAAAAAATTTTTTTTTGAAAAAAGGACTCCCGGTTAAGGCTAAGGATTGCCTATGTTCAAAGTTACCAACAGTTGTAAGTCAAGGATAACTTAGTTTAGAGATGTTTGATAATTTAAATTGTAAAGTAGAGGATAAGGTTCCTTAAGTAAGGTAAAATTTTATTGGTATTTTATGTACAATTGGTGGTTCTGGGTAATGTTAAAGGATGTGTTTCTGCGGGAAAAGTTAATGTTTGTACCTGATGCTATGTTCTGAGATTTTGGGTTTAGTGGTTGCAGTGACACATCTGTCAGCATGGATACGCCGAAGGGGCGATGGGACGCCATTCGACGCATTTGGTGGGGGAGGAGTGCTGTGTACAGCATTTGAAGCTGGCGCGCGCGCAGCTGTACGCCGCGCGCCACCGAGATCGCCGACCCGGAACGCGGGCCAGCGAGCAAGCAAGCCGTGAGGCGAGGCTAACCCAGGCCACGCCGGCCCTATATAAGCGGGAGCAAGTGGTGGCCAGGCGGTCAGGCAGAAGCGGTCTGGGAAGTAACACGGCAGCCGAGCAACGGAGTAACGACTACCGCAGCAGCAGCGACAGGGCATTGGTGATTGCCCGTGAGGATGGTAGTCCGGGCATTGGTGATTGCCCGCGAGATGGTAGTCAGGGCATTGGTGATTGCCCGATGCATGATAGGCAGGGCATTGGAGATTGCCCGTGAATAGCTGTATGACGGATTATGTTTGTAACGAATGCATAAATAAACTATTGTTAAATGTGCGTACGAAGTTTATTTTATGGACATAACATTTGGCGACGAGGAAAATTAAGAGAATTGTTGCTGCCGGCCGTCGCCATAAACATTTGGCGACGAGGATAAACTCTAAGTAAGTGATATTGTTGCTGCACAGCCGTCGCCACAACATTTGGCGACGAGGATAAATATTGGAGTGTATTGTTGCTGTGCAGTCGTCGCCACATAACAATTAAGAATTGCTAACACCTTCGATAAGGTTTCTCCATGCTATGCTTGCCTATGGAATTCTGCTTTTTTTGATCTCTACGACCTTCTTTCCGCATCCCATTTTCAATTTCCATTTCCCTCTTGCTGCCAACTTTTCTTTTGCCTCATTAGTCTTTCTACTGACTCACTCAGACACGGCTCGTGGTTTTTTAAATGGGGAAGGCTGCAAATATATTGCATTACATTGCACGCATTGTATTTCTATTCATATTCTCTTCCGATACAGGCCTAATCATATATAAACCCTACCGCTACTCCCTGGAAATACCTAAGGGGAGTAGCGCTCCTATCGCAAATTGAGAAAACTAGTTCGTGTTCAATGCTACTCGTTGAGGCAGCGTAGTAACGCTACCTGGTGAGCACGCACTTCGTCAGACCCTTCGTCCGTGAAGGCTGCCTGGCCAGAAACTTTGTCCGGCGGTAAGCCTGTGCAATGAATGTATGACGTCACCCCTCGTCGTTTTACACAGGCCTTATGGCCAAACAAAGTGGGATCCTAATTCTTTTCAGTTCCCTGCCAACAGCTTCAGATAAGTTACAGCCGGCCGTTTTCTCTGTCTAACTGACCGTTATATAATTATTATATAATATCACTCAGAAATACATTACATAAATAAATAAGTTTATAAATAAATATTTAAATTTCTTTTGGAGGGCATTTCTGTAGCAGAAGGTCCGCCTTACAGCCTTTTATGACGAGCCGCGCCTGCACTCATTTCTTTAAAGAGAAAATCACAATTAGAACATCTAAAAGATTTTACTATGTGAGCAAACTGATAGATAATATCTGATAAAAGAATTTCAATATTTTTATGTTTTTGTTCTAGTTGTCTAATTTTCTATCAGAAATTTTTTTCCAACATTCTAGTTTTCTTACCCTGTCCACTCTTTCCCTTTCATTTGAATTAATAGCTTCCTCCTCTCGTTGTCAGATAAACTGAATTGTGTGTTCCTAAAAAGTTCCTAAAAATGACCAGAGATCTTTCAAAACAATATTTTACAAACATTGTACTACGTTGTGTTTTCCCATTAAAATTTTACCACAAAAGGCAAGTACATCTGTAAAAATACAAGGCAATTCATATTTTTCTATTGTATTTTTAAAAAAATCCAAATCTTCAATATTAATCATATATGTGAAAATGCGAAAGAATTGTAAATAATTCAAAACATTCACAATAATAATGGTTGATAAAGAATAAAAGGAATAGAAGAAATTAGAGAGAAGAAGTAAGTAATGTAACAAGGCAATCACGAATATTCTTACAAAGGCAGAGTGTAATTGTGTTGGATGCCTACTCCCGTACGCAGGTATGGGAAGCAAGTGCGTTATGACGTACGCTACGCAATTTTTCCCATTCCCCATTATTTGCCTTATTCATCCCGTCTTCTCTTACCTGCCCGTTCTTACCCTACTACTAGCCGGCATCGACGCACCGACGTCGCGTCTCACCCCTGCCAGCCACGCGCTCATCGCTATGCGCGGCGCGACCTCCAGAGGGCGCGCGGAGCGGCGCTGAGCCGCCTTGCGGCGCTCATTATGACCTGATTAGGAGCGGATTATGCGCCGGTGGCGGCTGCGGGCGCGAGGGGCTAGCGGAGGCGTCGGAGCGGGGGCGGGCGACGTCACACATATGCGCGCACGTGGATTACACTACGGCGTGCTCACTTCGCCGCCCTCGCCGTCGCGGCCCCCGCCGCCCTCAGCGCCGCTGCCCTCGTCTCCGTCGCCCTCACCACTGCAGCCCTCACCATCACCGACCTCGCTTCCGTCGCTCTTGCCGTATTTGCTCTCACCACCGCTGTCACTATCTTCTCCGCTGTCTCCCTCGCCGCCGCCACCTACAATGCCACGTACGAACACATCCACCACTCCCACCGTTACCGCCCTCACCGCCCTCACTACCCTCACCGTCATCACTCTATCGTCCCCACCCTCGCCGTCACCACCCTCGCCGTCACCACTCTCGCCGTCCCCACCCTCGCCGTCACCACCCTCGCCGTCACCACCCTCGCCGTCACCACCCTCGCCGTCCCCACCCTCGCCGTCACCACCCTCGCCGTCACCACCCTCGCCGTCACCACCCTCTCCGTCACCACTCTCGCCGTCACCACCCTCGCCGTCCCCACCCTCGCCGTCCCCACCCTCGCCGTCCCCACCCGCGCCGTCACCACCCTCGCCGTCACCACCCTCGCCGTCACCACCCTCGCCGTCACCACCCTCGCCGTCCCCACCCTCGCCGTCACCACCCTCGCCGTCTCCACCCTCGCCGTCACCACCCTCGCCGTCCCCACCCTCGCCGTCCCCACCCTCGCCGTCCCCACCCTCGCCGTCACCACCCTCGCCGTCACCACCCTCGCCGTCACCACCCTCGCCGTCCCAACCCTCGCCGTCACCACCCTCGCCGTCACCACCCTCGCCGTCCCCACCCTCGCCGTCCCCACCCTCGCCGTCACCACTCTCGCCGTCACCACCCCTCGCCGTCCCCACCCTCGCCGTCCCCACCCTCGCCGTCACCACCCTCGCCGTCACCACCCTCGCCGTCCCCACCCTCGCCGTCACCACCCTCGCCGTCACCACCCTCGCCGTCACCACCCTCGCCGTCACCACCCTCGCCGTCCCCACCCTCGCCGTCCCCACCCTCACCGTCACCACCCTCGCCGTCACCACCCTCGCCGTCACCACCCTCGCCGTCCCCACCCTCGCCGTCCCCACCCTCGCCGTCACCACCCTCGCCGTCCCCACCCTCGCCGTCCCCACCCTCGCCGTCACCACCCTCGCCGTCACCACCCTCGCCGTCACCACCCTCGCCGTCCCCACCCTCGCCGTCACCACCCTCGCCGTCACCACCCTCGCCGTCACCACCCTCGCCGTCACCTCCCTCGCCGTCCCCACCCTCGCCGTCACCACCCTCGCCGTCCCCACCCTCGCCGTCACCACCCTCGCCGTCCCCACCCTCGCCGTCCCCACCCTCGCCGTCCCCACCCTCGCCGTCCCCACCCTCGCCGTCACCACCCTCGCCGTCACCACCCTCGCCGTCCCCACCCTCGCCGTCCACCACCCTCGCCGTCACCACCCTCGCCGTCCCCACCCTCGCCGTCCCCACCCTCGCCGTCACCACCCTCGCCGTCACCACCCTCGCCGTCACCACCCTCGCCGTCCCCACCCTCGCCGTCACCACCCTCGCCGTCCCCACTCTCGCCGTCACCACCCTCGCCGTCACCACCCTCGCCGTCCCCACCCTCGCCGTCACCACCCTCGCCGTCACCACCCTCGCCGTCCCCACCCTCGCCGTCCCCACCCTCGCCGTCCCCACCCTCGCCGTCCCCACCCTCGCCGTCCCCACCCTCGCCGTCCCCACCCTCACCGTCACCACCCTCGCCGTCCCCACCCTCGCCGTCACCACCCTCGCCGTCACCACCCTCGCCGTCCCCACCCTCGCCGTCACCACCCTCGCCGTCACCACCCTCGCCGTCACCACCCTCGCCGTCACCACCCTCGCCGTCCCCACCCTCGCCGTCCCCACCCTCGCCGTCCCCACCCTCGCCGTCACCACCCTCGCCGTCACCACCCTCGCCGTCCCCACCCTCGCCGTCACCCACCCTCGCCGTCACCACCCTCGCCGTCACCACCCTCGCCGTCACCACCCTCGCCGTCACCACCCTCACCGTCACCACCCTCGCCGTCACCACCCTCGCCGTCCCCACCCTCGCCGTCACCACCCCTCGCCGTCACCACCCTCGCCGCCACCACCCTCGCCGTCACCAACCTCGCCGTCACCACCCTCGCCGTCACCACCCTCGCCGTCACCACCCTCGCCGTCACCACCCTCGCCGTCACCACCCTCACCGTCACCACCCTCGCCGTCCCCACCCTCGCCGTCCCCACCCTCGCCGTCACCACCCTCGCCGCCACACCCTCGCCGCCACCACCCTCGCCGTCACCACCTCGCCGTCACCACCCTCGCCGTTACCACCCTCGCCGTCACCACCCTCGTCAACATCCTCACCGCCACCACTCCCCCGTCATCATCCTCACCCTCCCCACCCTCACCGCCGTCGTCACAGTTGCGGCCCTTGCTCCCACACTCAGGTGTACGCAGCGCAACTAAAGAACCCTAGAACCCACGTGGGTGGGCGAGAGAACTCTAGCAATGAGGTTTGGAAGTCACGTGTGCAATGTTGCGAAACTGGGCAACTGTGTTGAAATTGTCTGCAGGCAAATGGGCTCAAATTGGTTTAAACCGGTTTTCTTATTGAGAGAGCGCGCAGTAGTGCAGACACTGCGGTAAGAACTTTGCAATATAATTCGAAAGAATTATTTTTTTTGCATTTCATCGAACTTTCATTCCATGCCAAAACAATTTGCAATATTTTGCATCATTTACCACGTAGTAACAATACAATTATGTTCATTCAAAACCGGAGCGGTTAATTCAAGAATTCAAGGATAATATTTCATTGCTTTACAAACAAAACTCTCACAGAGCATTATTATTAACAAAGCTTCTTATTTCTACATTTTCAACGTACGTTTGAACAAGTAATTTATGTGAGCTGCAGGTGAACGCGACTTGGGTATTTCGCATTATATCCAGTGAAACGAAAACAAGTGCATCCCATGACATTAATTTTGGAATACATCCTAGTTTCATGTGAAATCGTAGCTTCTGGATGCAGACATTCCAATACTGTCGGTTGTTTGCGCTACATCGTGTGAGTTGTTTTGTCGATATTTCGATATGTTGGTTTGTCGTGATTGGGCTGTACGTCTGTCAACGACAACAGATAACGCACAGTAACCTACAAAGAGGGTCACCTTGAGAGCGAGAACATTTAAGAAACAATACCTTTGATTAGGCAGTGCAAGTCTGAGTTGGGAATTCTATTTTTACATTTTTACCGATATCTATTTCTCCCACCATTTATTTGCCTCTTACTTGCTCCCTTCTTATTGCCTCAAGCTCAATTTTACCAGCTGCAGGTTGCAAAACTGCATGAAGATAACTTACAAATACCCCTCATTATTCAGCAAATGAGATGATAATTAACACCGGCTTTCACCGAACACGATACCATCTTTCTTACCTTTTCAGGAACCAAAATATTAGAGGAAATGTTGCTACGCACGGTGCGCTCTGTGTCAGCAATGCTTGGTGAGGGGGCGGCAGCAACATCACAAAATACTCCAAATCGATTCGAGAAGCGTTCTATTATGCTGCCGAAGAGAGATTGGGCCGCAGGTAGATTGGGGCGTCGGTAGTTGGTTGATAGGCGATGGCGATGGTTGATAGGCTGAATGGAGGTGTCGGTGATAGTGGGGCCAGTGCAAGTGGGGATGTCAGTGGAGGTGTCGGTGACAGAGGGATCAGTGGAGATGGCGATGACAGTAAGGCCAGTGAAGGCAGCAGTCCGGCGAGGGCATCGGACCGGCGCGGCAGTGGGAACGAACCGACATCCTGGGAATGGTAATGGGGGTGATACCTGTAGAGTGGGCGATGCGAACGTCAGGGGCGACGGGGGCGGCATTGGCGGCGGGGTAGCGTCGGCGACGGGGCGACATGGGCGACGTGGGCGGCGGGGGCGGCGGGGATGGCGGGGACGGCGGGAGCGGCGGGGACGGCGGGGGCATGGCGATGGTGCAGGCGAAGCGTCGGGACCGCAGTGGTGTCGCTAGCGGCTGTGGAGGGCGTGGCGGCGCAGAGGTGGAGGTGGAGGCGGAAGGTCGCGAGCGCAGCGTCGAGGTCCCCGCGGGCGCCGCATACTCAATGAGCCTAGCGGAGCCTGGCCCCGAACCGACGCCCCGCCCCCGCCCATACCGCCCGCCCGTCGCCCGTAGCTTGTTATTCGCCGGGCGCCCCGGGCGGCTCGCAGCCGCTCGAAACAAGCAATTTAAAACAGCCTCCGGAGCATTAGAATTGTAAATACCACGCACCGCTCCACAAAAATCGCCAAGTCCTGCGGCCGCGTGGGCGGCTCGCCACGCACCTACGCGCCTTATGGGAACTTACGGGCGAGAGGGAGTACGGTGAACTGCATATGCACCAGTCATGTCAAACACTTGTCGACATATTACTCAAATTAACAGAAACGCAATGTTTTCCATCCGTATGCAACCTGATACGACACTTTATTTTTGGCATTTTGAAATGTGTTGAAATATTTATGTTCTCATTGTGCAACTGTGTTTATAGAGACTAAAAGACAATAAATGGTGACAGAGACTCAAGAGAAAATGTTTAAAAAGTAATGAAATCTTCTTTGAAGTACCCTTGTGTGAAACCAGTAGTCGAAAGAAAATCTTTCTACAATACATTCCATGTCATTTGCTTTGCTTTCATTGTATTAAGTTACCTCCTATCTTTCTAAGATATACTCATTTAATTTTCTTGAGCGTATTTTAGGGATCAATGAAGCCGGTAAAGTAGCTTTTATGTAACTCCCATACTCTTATAAGCACGGGTTGCTGTTCTAATATACTGCTATATCTCACGACTTAGAAAAATATTAGACAGAAAGTTAAAAAGGAAATATTTTCTTTATGAAATCGATATAATTGTGGAAATGAAAACAACCGGTCCTGCTAGAGAGAGTTTCATCTACGACTTCTGATTTTCAACTTTTGCCGACGAGCCAGATGAAATGGCTTTCAACGGTCGGGTTTGGAGATGGCACTGGAGCGATAAATTGCCAAAACAGAACAGAGTCAGACAAATCGTGATCGATTAATGGAGTTTACGTTTTCCAAAGTAACAATCGGACTGCTCTGTTTTACCAATGGATCTCACTGTATCATGAGTCTGCTCTCTACGTCCTTCCTGAACTACCTTTTGGTTACTTTCCACATAGTATTGGACGGTTTTTAACCATAAATATATTTCACGTTTATTACATCTCTGTGGAAATATTTAAAGCATTTATTAAAGCTATTTAAAGCAAGTCTCTTTTTATGTTGACTTCATTTAAAGTTCAGAAATATTATGCAATGCGATGTGCATTCAATGTGCATAAAGTTTGCTTATGTTATTCTTAATCTATTTTGTTATGAAATTCCCTTCATTTCATGAATGCGTTAATAATATTCGTTATTTAGGCGGGTCATCACTTCATTAACGTTACTTGAAAAAATACCTTCAACGAAACAATTATCACGACCAAGAAATAAAATTCATCGGATCTTTGATGTTTTATAATGAAGTAGTGACTTCGTCCGTTTATTATGGTAGTCAATATCCTTTTAAAATTACACAGCGAAAATTAAAAAGTGTGATTACAGCTACCTAATAATTTACTTCATTAGTAATAGCAGACGCCGTACTTATTTCATGCTACTTTTTTTAATCTCTAAGACGTTGTGACGTAGTCTTGCATGACCTACTCACATGCTAAGAATCTTCCGTTTGTGGCAGGTCGAATGCCTTTTGGTTCCTCATCGCCCTCCTCCTTTCGTTTATTTTCTTCCACATTCCTCTACGTAGACAGAAGAATTCTGAAATGAAACCCAGTCATGCATGCGTTGATTTACAACCGCGCTGCGTTTGTATCTTGCCTAAGCCCTTTTCTCTCAGTTTAATCTTTTAAATCATGTAATATATACGACACGCTATAAAGGAAGAAAATATATCTCCCATGAAAGAATTTCATGTAGTATGTATAAGCTTATTGTTTAACTGTTTCAACATAAAAAAGACGTGCCTATGTTTGCTAAGGTTCCGAGACGTTCCCGAAAGTGGAGACATGTATCTTCCCGGCCTCGGCATTTATTTTGTATGCTTCAGGAATGAAATATAGCGCGAATTTCAAGACGAACAATAATGTTACGGACGCTGGATCCTAAAAGCATTGGGAAGCCATTTCCCGTTCTAGGGTCTGCTTTCAGAGCATCAGCACGCCAGTTTAAATTGCCAGTGCAGCGTCATTTTTGCTCCCGTTCCAGGCGCTTACGAACGACGCGAATCGGTTCTTGAACAGAGTTACAACACCAAAACTGTTTTATCATAAACGATACGAATACGGCTTCGCTCAATAAATTAGCGTATTTACTTTGGGGCCACACCACAACAAAGGCGAGGAAGCGCGGGGCGCTAACAACGGACCGCAAACACCAAGCCAGAGCACTGAATGACGACTATATAACCGGTCTATCAATCACAATTTAGGCATTCAGCGCAAAGTGCCGCGAACGTTTACGTCCGAACAGGATCACGGGCTTAACGACGGCCATTATGACGCGCGCGCACGCACGGAGACGCGAAGAAAAAAGCTGCGCAGCGGCGCGCGCAGATAACCGAGGGCGCGGTGCGGCGGGGGATCCCCGATCCTCCATAAATCGACCCCCTCCACCTGGCACCGCCCCCTCTATCACCCGTCCCCGCCTCGCGCACGCTGCCCGTGCCGACCCCGCTCTTCCGACACAATGTTACAGCGGCTCCTATGGAGTTATAAATATTTATGGAAAGGTGCAGCCCTATAAATTAACAGTGCGTTATTAATAAATAATTGTGACTGAGTTCTTTCTTTCCCTTCGTCTCTTCCTTCTACTTTCTCGATACAGAGTAGAGAGAAACTTATGTAATGTTGTGCGAAAACACGGCTATTTTTTTGCAGAAAATCTCCTATTACAGGACCCTGGTAATGAGAAAGTAGATAAATTCAGTTACTAAATTAAGAAAAAAATCCTCTAACACGTGGTGTAGCCAGAATCTATGTTTTGTAGGTCCTGGATATGGAAACTCGAATGACAGCACAACGATATATTTTTTTTCTTTCTTAAAGTGCACAACAGTTATAAGTTCCATAGAGTTCTCTATTATTAGCTATTGAAATGTACAAAAAAAGCTTCTCTTAGCTGCAATAATGCATTTCGTGCAGCCTTATGATTCTAATGATTGAAACATTTTTAGAAGTATTCAACTTTTAATCCACCTTGATATATCCGCCATTTTGTTTTGCCATGTTTATCGCAATCGGAATCAGCAAACCCATAAACCATATTTACGAATTTATATGGAAATTAAAAAAAAATTAGACGTTTTTCTTTCATTTTTACCCGTCATATTGGATCCGCAGTTCTTTTTGTATAATTTCGACATTGAAATCGGAATGAGCGTGCTCAAAAAAAAACCTTGTGCATAAAGTTCGGAGCTTAGGCTTGGCCCAGCTGGGGCGCTGCCCTGCTAGTGGGTAACACCTGGTAGAGGAAAATCCTGCTAGCCGACGGTTGACGTGTCGAGGAAAATACATGCACTAAACTTACGGAACTCATGATCTTAGCAGTTGTCTTGCCCGGAATCACTAATCAATCACTACGTCTTATCCAGTCACACTTATCTTTCCCTTACCCCGCATCCCGCCTCGTGCCTAACACCACAACCACCACCCTTTCAACCCCCACCAACACCAACAGCACTCTCGCTCCTCGTCTCTCTCCACCGCTCTCTCTTCCGGGTTCTTGCAGGCCTTCGCCCTCGACCACCATTCCGTTTCCGCCCCCACGCCACCGATCGAATATGCCGTAGTCGGCGATGGCTCGAAAGCGCGCGACACCGCAAGCAGGTCGCTGGAATATCGGACCATCGGTTGACTAATTATGATAATTACTCATCAATGTTTAATCATTGCCACGCTACGTTTGGTACCCTGAGGTCAATTACACACTTGGGTGGAAGAGGTGTCAGTTTTTAACGTGAATTCCAATTAGGAGGAAAAATCCGATTATCTTGTGTAAATCGAACTTTTTTTTGACTGAGTTGACACTGAATATTTCACCTCTTTTTCACCCCAGTTTACAGCGACAGCCAATGTCATGGTGCTGTCTGCATTTTTAGTTTCCAAGCAGTTAAAACCGACAATCTGAATAAGTTTCTCAAGACTACTGAACTATGGAACTTCCTCTTTAATTACAAACAAAACAGAAAATGACTTAATACGTTTCAAAAACACAAATATTCATATAGTATTGACATATCGATAGAACATGTAATTATATACAATGTACTACAAATAACAAAAAATATAAAAACATTTCATCAGAAATTAAGTTTATGATTTAATTATGCCAAAACCCGTATAACAAGGTGTTATTTTTTCCTCCTTTGAAACAATCACATTAATCTGGCCTGTTGTTCAAATGAATTGAATACTAATAATTATTGTTATGAAGTTACATAATAGTGTAAGTGCCATTTCTACGTGAATGTTTTTCGCATGAGATCACAAATAGGTAAACTTGATTTCTTTCATTATGAATAAATTGATCCCTGGTTACTTCGTTACAAAAAATTCAAATCTTAAGCTTCTCAAATACTGAATACTATTTTCATTCAGTGATTAAATGTTCTCTGCATTATTTGAGACATTGGGTATTATTTTTATTCTATCTTACACCTTACAACACAATTCAAAGTATTATTAAACGACAATTTGCTTTCATGTAGATGGCCTTATTTTAGTGTAACTGGAAACGATTCAATGAATTTTAATCAATAAATTAAATAACTTGTATCGTTATGTGGCAGTTTAACAACAAAATGGATATTTTAAATAAAACCTTGAAAACATTGAAATGAATTCTTATGAAAATATATTAGTCATCGAGCTTTAAACTTATTCACGTTAATTAATAATAAATGAACCCCTACGCAATGAATGAAATTATGCGACTAATGTATTTCAAAGGTTAAATGCGTACCATCACCACTATGAATTAGTACCTGCTTCCATCAATTAGCGAATTCCCTCTCGTGTGTTCAGTGTGTACTTAAGCGACAATTGTGACTATAAACAAAGTAACACGCCCATAATTCTGAATGCGATTGTCGATAGAATTGGTATTTACTCTCCCAAAACTGCCTACGCTCTGGCAATCAATTCGTATCGCTAAAAATCATAAGCAAACTGTTGACATTCGCATGTGAGATTAACAAATGATTTTCAACAGTCAATTAAAAATCCAACCAAACGGATGCGTCCTTCGCCTCTTTATACCACATTAACTCCGAAGCCGTATAATCAACCATGACATTTTAATTAATATAAACAAGCCATCCATGTTTTCTTTGCATTTAAATTACTCTTCATGAATAAACCAAAAAGGTTAAAGAGTATAAAATGAACATCTCAAAAAAATGTATAAGGATTCTAGGCCGAAGCAAATATTTTGGCAGTCTAGAGGCGAAGGGAAAAGAAAACAGTTCGTGTTATGAAAGAAGCCGAGATCTTATTAGTCAGACATGGGCAGCGTTCTCTAGAAAGCGGATTTCCTTTTAGGATTTAAACTCTTCCACTAATCCAAGAAAAAGGCTCCCTACAGCCACAAACGTCCGGGAGGAGAGCCTACTATTCTGCGTTCTTCACAAGGTACAATTTTTCTTTTAAGACCAACCCTCCGAAAAGTTTCCTCTCGAACCGATCAATTCCTTTCATTCATCTTTCGCCAATGCATACGTTCCATTTGATGCTCGAATGTTTCCGAAAAGAGCTTTGTGATCCGTCGCTCTCCATCTCTCTCCTTTTTCATTTCCGAAATTAATCCCAACAAAAACTCATGCAACCCATGGGAAACGGGAGAGGATGACCAATTTATCCTTGACACAGTATCAAAAGATAATGTTGTACGTGAAATATTGAACCTGTGAATGAGATATCTCTGCTACTGCGAAAGCTCCTTCATGGCTAATGTTTGCCTAGAGCCCGGTAATATCGCAGCAGTTCGTAATCGGATTGGCAGGCCTGTGGGAACGGAAGCGGGATTTCGCTGAGGTCTTGCCTGAAGATTGAGCGATGGAAAAGTGAGGGAAAGAAGCGGCAGGGCAGGTTTTTAATACGTGGAAATGTGCAATATCTCTCGTAGTAAAAATATCTATACTTTCCTGGAAGAATAATTTTCAAGATTCAGGCCACATGTATATTTGTAGTTGGAGAAGTTCAATGTTAGAAATATTGTTTATACAAATTGGTCGCAGGAGTATCGCGTATAAACGCTGGATATGAAGCTACAAGAAAACTATTTAAATTGATGTTTCAATTCTTATATCAATAATCATACAAGATAACATAATATTATATATTTAAAGTAATAACGGACATAAAAATGTAAAAGAAGAATAACAAAATACGTATTATTCATATTAATGTCATAAGTTTAAACTCGTGCATATTAATAGCCGATTTTTTCACTTACTCGTAAATGATAAATTGTAACTACTAAAGGAATAATATAAATTAAATTTCATTAATTGTAATCAAATATGTAACCATGTGTTTGTGAATAGTTAAACACAGATCCAAACAAAAATTTCAGAACCCATGAATACATATGAACTATTAATTTATTAGTAAATTATATTAATTCTTATTTTATAAGCCTTTCAATTTAAAAACATTAAAATATTACATTATTATAAACGTACGAAAATGTATTCTATGCATACGAATTCGTACTACATATAAACATTAATCCATTTTCGAAAAATGAAATATGACGTAACAAATCAGAATTATTTGAGTTGTTTGATGCACAGGTTGATATTAAAGGCGATGCACACTTCAGTGAGACGTATACGAGCACCCGCAAATTTGGACAAGGAAAACCCCCTTAAAGTACGTTGTGCATCTATAATAAATTGTCAAAAGAATCTAACACAATTTTGAAACTGATGTATGATCGTGAATTGTGAAAGTGGATTTGTGAATTCTTGCCAGCAACAACCAATATTCTCCTACATAATTTCTGTTAATCATCCGAAAAGAGATAAAAAGGCTTGGTGGAGGAGGCATCTGAAAACTCTTCCTTCATTTATGTATTTTTTTTCGATTCAACAGTATAGTTTCACGAATTTAACTGACCTATTTCTTCTACTTTCTGTTCTTTATTTTCAATGTTATGACATTTGAGAAGGAGTTTCCCATATTTATTAGAATATAGTGTTTGTTGTATACTTAATTTTCGGAATAATAGTATCACAATCTTTGGTTCGACGTAAGAAACCTTACTCTATTTCCAAGGAACTTTTAGTCTGGAACGTTTCTGGAAGCAGCACATGTGAACATTAAAACTTTTAACATCAACCGTGACAAACATGAAGAATAGACTATCAATTTCAGCTAGTTTGGCACAGGAAAGAATATTATACAATTTACTCGTCATTTATGCATCTTCTTTTGCAAAATCAAATAACATTATTGACATTTACTGACATAATTAACATTTAATTTTCGTTATTTGATGTTTTTTCTTTAAAGATTATATTTAAATATATATTTTTGCGGCAGTTAAAATTCCATTTGGCACAGGGTAATCTTACATGAGAATACTCCTATCGTTCCATTACGTAATATTACGTAATTGATACGTACAAGTATGAAAGAATGGAACTTACACTTTTAAATAAATTCGCTCAATGTGCACAAGCTATCAAACGTTGAGTCGTGAGGAAAGACGGTGCGTGAGCGGACTCCCATTGTCACCTCATTTACTGTTACCAGTCTTTTTTAAACCGTTTTCTGTTCTCTATTTTCAAAATTCTGTCAATGGACTCCATTTCAACAGAAACGAAAAATATACCTGTTGTTTATTGCATTTTTCTGAACATCTACGAGATGTATCCGGATCAAACGACTCACTAAGTGTAATTTTCTTTCGATGACCACAGTTACCCCGTAGGCGTATAAGAAATATTTTTCACAAATTTGTCTATTTCTCAGGCTAGAGGCCAAGCTATTACATTCTTTTTTTTTTCATTACAATGAAAGTCTTCAAACGTGTTAGGTTCACACAAAGCAATCCTACTCCGAAGAGAACTGTATTAGTAGGCCGAAAGCCTATTTCATTGAGGTGCAAAAGAGATAATATGTTATTTCTGTATGTGTTCATGCTTTTGTCTACATTTTTACTCTTTGTAGCATGCTGATTTCCAAATGAGCCACTCCACTAATGAAAGCAGTATATTGAACTCATATTCAGAATTCGTACTAACCATAAATAAAACAAAAGACTTAACATATTTTTTACAAAATAATTCTGAAAAGAAACAAGTACTGCTTCAGAAATATTTCTCAGCGCACCTCTCCAGCACCAATCAAGCCAATGGTGCGCGACTGGTGGCACGCTTATGAATGAAGGCATCGCATCTTCTGAGAAATTCTGTGCCCTCGTAAACAAAAATCTGTATATGCACACACCTAGATCTGCTTCTCTCATAGCTTCACCTTCTTTCTTTCCTCCACCTCTGATGTTCTGGCACTGCTTGCCACTTCATCTGTTTCTTCACTCACGCCCTCTACCTGCAGCAAATAACAATTCCTTCAAAATAATGGTAAAATTTAATGAAGATTTTCATTATGTTTTTAGAATAAAATATTGTATTAATAGAGATCGAATTATATATTAAACTTCTTACAGCGATAATAGTGAATAGGTAATTGGTATAGATAACAATTTCGCTTATATTACTCGATTTAATTAAGAAGAGTTTTAGTGTAAATCGCAAAGAAAAACGTACGTGCATTTGATTATTACATGCATCTTCAACTGATGCAAAAAGGAAAATGAGTTATCTTTTCTTTATTTTTAAATTTTTAGTGAATATTATTTTAGACTGTCATTTTTAATTAAATATTTTGAAACCACACACATTGATCAGGCTTTAATATGTTTAATTAAAAATTATAGTCTAAAATATATCTGGACTAAAATCTAAAAATAAAAGTTCCTGCCATAAAAATTATATATATTTTCAAATACGTTCACATCAGGATATTACAAACATGTTTCTTCTCCAACACACAGACTTCAACGTATTAGATAATTTGATAAATATTAGAAAATTAGACACCCTATCATTCAAACTTTTACCGTCATTTCATCTTTCGTCTCGTGTCCTGCACATTATTGAGCGTTCGCTCATGCGAGATGAGAATTAAATTGAATTGATGCCTTATTTTATGTGGCGAGACTCAGGCCATGAGGCCTGCTCTTCCGTCGGACCACACGAATATTGCTACGTTCCTTTCACCAACTAGAGGAGAAAGAAGGTACTTGGGGGACGAAACAGGGAATTTGAATTTAGCTCAGAGCCTTCATTTAGGCTTGAGGATATTTTAGATACAGTAATCTACTAACGTGGGACAGCCGGCTTTACTTCCCCTTCGAAGGAAAGTGTACGAAGGATTTTTCCGCCCGTAACAATCCGATCTTAACACAATCCGCCCTTAACACATCGATCGGGTTTGAACCCGCGAACTTGGGGATAATAATCCGGTATGCTAACCGTTACATCATCGACTCCGCCAGGAGAGTACTTGGGCTTCCTGGAGAGCAGAGCGCCATCGCGTCGGCCCGGCGCGGCTCCTACCGCCGCATCCATCCCCACCAGCGTCCTCGAGCTGCGACAGTCGACGCTCCAGCGAGCCACGCCCCCGCGCTCGCTCATATTTATTCATTGGAGGCGGCGACGCTCACGCTGTGGCGGTCGCTGCACCACGCTCGCCGCTCCCACTGACCTGCTCCCCCCTCCACATCCACCCTCACTCCACGAAGCCCCCCCCCCCGCGCTGACCTGCTCCACTCAGGCGCGTTGCACTTCCACTGCCATTCAGTACGAAGTGAAGAAACAGAGGAAGACAGGAGAAGGAAAAAGAATTTCCAGTGATTGAGAGTATGTGGTGAGGAGGTACAGGTCAGCTGAAGCAGAACACTTTTGTGTTATGTTTAGAATACTGATTCATGTGGCACTTTTGTCAGATCTTCACGTTTTTACATTTATTTTCTTAATTATTTCTTCAACGTAAAACTAGTGAGCTTTGATCAGATAAATAATAAGCATTCTTTAATCCTGTCTCCATATACATATTAGCTCATTTAATCACATTTCTTCAATTTGGACAAATTGTACTTCTTGACGCCAATAGTTTTATTTTACCCACTTTCAATGACATTTAATTGAAGCTGGAAGAACTTTATAAGCCACACATTTTTTCAATTTGCTGTCTTCTATGGAATGTTATAAATGAATATTTTCTCCATTGACATTTTATTAGAATGGTTAAGTTTATTTTTACAGGAAAAATCTGGCTTCACGTCTATTGTCTAATGTGGAAACAGCAGGCGAGATGACACGAAACGAGCGTATACGTATTTCACCGTCCACTGTCAATAGGGACAAGAAAAGAAGAAGGAATGTCGAAAAGTGAAAGCGTAATGTAAAAAAAATATGTAGAGATTCCGGAGAAGAGTAATAAGCTCTAGAAATAAAAAAGCAGTCCAAACGAGGTGGGTGAAACAACGTTGTATACGCCAAAGCTTATGCTTGCTGAGTTATAATTCGTTTACGCGGAAGATAATAGCATCAATATAATTAAACTGGTGTGTAAATTTCAGAATGTATCCTGTAAATGCAGGGTAGGATTTAGTGCCGAAAATATTGTAGCCTGAAAGGGCAGCCCTTTGAGAAGTTCCGTGCACCAAGTTGTGATGAACATTGAGCATTCCAGCACATCAGTGTATGACGTTCTCAGAGTCGAAATGAACTTCAGAATGTGGGTCTCTTAGGCATTGTGCCATTACATTTATTATTATTATTATTATTATTATTATTATTATTATTATTATTATTATCCAACTAAGATCGCATTAAGGATCTCCTGCCATTTTGCATGGATTACTGAATGACGTGATAGGGTGATGATGATGGGTGGAGGTGGTAGGACACAAAGTAAACAAGAAATGCTTATCTTCAGATCTGAATAACACAATCATGAACTCAGAAAGGGTAATAAATATGTTTTCAAGAATTTTTAGAGCACAGCTTCACATAATATTTAGAATTGAAATTAAACAATTTGTAATTAACAAATCAATGTATTAGATAGTTGTGAAGCATTTCAAATTATGGAATTTATGGCTAGCATTGCACAATTAACTTTGTAAAGCAATGAGACGTTCTGGAATATTAGTGCCGTTTTATAATTTCCAGAAGTACTATCCCTATATAGTATTTGAGTGAACTCCTATATACCGTGAGTGTGTGGAGATTACCGTGTCGCATAGATAGACCACTTCCCGTGCACCGATCGAGACATATGGTGTGTCATTGAACGCGTTTCGGTCCCCTGTTGGGGAACTGATAATTGTTTTTTGATCCGGCCATTAGCTTCCAAGAAATTGTCAAACGTGTTTTTTCGTGTTTTGATCTACGATCTTTGTATGAAGGGAATGAAACCAACGCCACCTAAACAGATCTATTTAAGTGGCGTTGATTAAACCACATTATTCCGTGGTTATTTTCAGTCCGCGACAATACATTTTCTTCCATGAGGATGGCAAACACTGATTATTGATAAACGAGAAAAAACTAAATGAATATCACCCGCAGAATGTGTAGTAAATTCTGAAGTCTTGTAGTTGTAGTGAAGTGTAAAGTAGAATTTGGAACTAACTTTGGAACATTAAATTTGAAGAACGTGAAGTGAATACGAAGGAAACAAAAACTGTAAATACTAAGCAATTCATTTCTTAAACGTGCAAAGATCGACTTTCAATTTAATGTGACTTAAAACTTACACACATAAACATACACAATAATGCTTATATATATTCACTTTTAGAACCAAAATCAGACCGGGTTTGTGGTGTTTTAAAATCTTAAAATAGGGGACAAAAATATGGGTGTTAAGCAACTTAGGGGAATCAAATGTAGTTGTAGAGAATTTTGCAAACGAATGGAGAATGATATTATATTAACATTACAGAATAACTCAGAGCAACAGCTTACAGCTAATTATGTATGTTCGTATTAGAAAACAAAACATAAAACTTTAGCTGTGCTGTCGCATCATTCATGTACCTGTAAGGATTTTTTATAGCGATTATAATTTTGAAATTCCAATATGACCAGTTCGTTTCCCGTTTGGAGTTAAAATACAAGGCAGTTGGGAATTTTTGGAACTGCAGTATAACATTAACAGATACTACGATTCATTGGTAAGTCCAATGCCAGATACTCCAAGAACGTATATGAACAAAGCTACGCATGAGAGAAATGAAGTATGAAAGAAATTTTCAACACTTGGATATACTTTTAAAACAGTTTACAGCGTTGTCGACGCCACATTTAACTAGTATTAGAATAACAACGTTCTGTGTGTTCTGGATATGAAACGTTGTTCCATGGAATCAAATTATATTCATTTGTAAGCCGGATAATATTCTCTCTGGGGCACTTTTCTTGCTAAAACACATTTTTTAAAATACCAACATATGTCAGAAGAGCATATAGCACCGATAACAGGTAAAGTTTAAAATATTATTGATTTTGTCCTCTCTTGTAAAATTTAGAATATGTCGCTTACACGTTCCAGCCAATGCTTCAATTCCTAAACCTCCCTACTACTTCTGCTTCTAATATTTGCTAGATATATTTAATCTATATATTTTTCTTCGACATATTTTTATTTTTTCACTCTTTTTTCCATTTTACTATTGTTTGCTTTTCTTTATGTTATATAATTATTTCCCTCAACAGGCACAACAGCCATTCACTCCTTTTTTCATAGATTCGTCTTCCTCTCGCATTGCGTTTCAGCACGTCTGTTTTGCTTTAAATACATCAGGCCAGTTACTTCAATTTACGGCCTCGTAGTGTGTTTCTTCACGTGCAGCAATTCAAACTTCTTTTGCTGACCGCTCTCTCTTCCGCCCACGCTCATTTTGCCTGTCCTTCCACAATTCCTACCAGTCGGTGCGAGGCGCAGCCTCTACGCCTTTCGTTTAGGTTGCACTCTCACCCACAGTGGCTGGCTGTTTTGCATACGCGGTCGATTCAAAGTGACAACGCCGCCGCTCTGTTTTGTTGCTTTCTTCTCCCTGGACTGACCACACCCACTGCGCGTTGCAAAGTCCGCGCCGCGCAGCGCCGCAGTCGTTTTGCTGCTCTCTTCAAACACATCTGGACAATACGCAGCAAGTGAGACTGAGTGAGATAGTATTGATTCTGAGTCCGTTAGCTACTGAGGTCATTAGACCCGAAAAGAAATGCATATTATAGTATTGGGATAATGAATCCCGAAAGATGACGATAATCCTCGTCGGCTGTAACGTAAGATTCGGCGCCAAGCTACACTAGGTTTTTTCGGCTTTCCCCTCTCCATCTTTTACCCCAGCAGAACACACACACACACATATATATACACACACACACACACATACACACACACACACTTACCCCGCAGCCGCGACAAGTTCTAGGTTCTCTACTGGTCACGCTACTCGGGTTTCAGAAGTGCATTTAAGAGAGAGAGAGAGAATGTATAGGTGAAGAGGAAAGAACAAAGATGAGAAAGGAAAGATGAAGGGCGATCGTTGGATTATCGCTGTCAAAGCAGAGAAAAGGGCTTTTAACGTTAATTTTCTTTCGAAGGCGCCTGCAAGCGCAAAAGACAAGCTATCGTCTAGAAGATCTAGAATATCCGCAAAATTTCCTTGACCAAAATATTCTCAGTCCAGAAATAACTATTTGACAAAACAAAATAGTGATGCTAAAACAGCACGTACATTCTAGCCCGTTTTCACGCAAACGTACACGAAAATTACTGACATATTGTACATGATCTTATTTCAAAATCTATCTTGAAGTAACAGTTTTTATTAAAAAATATCTCTATCTTTAATATGTTGTAGAAAGACACCTGCAGGTGCCATTTTCACATTAAAAAGAATAATAGAAGGAAGACGCGAACACAACTGTGAAACACACCTAACATTCGTGGAGATAGTAAAAGCTTTTGATAATGTCAATAGAAGCCTTCTGTGGAACATAATGGAAAGAAGGGGGTATCCAAAACACTTGATAGAGGTGATAAAAGGACTATATGAAACAACGAGCATTAAGCTGGTTATGTAAGGAAAATTGACAGAAGAGATTCCCACCAACAAAGGTGTAAGACAGGGCTGTTACATATCACCGACACTTTTTAATATATACATGGACGACATGTTTAGAATATGGAAATTAAAATATAGATCGAGGGATCTATTTTAGGAAAATATTTTTAAATTCTATTTTCTATGCAGATGACAAAGTGATTATACAGGACTCTGAAGACAAAATGCAAATGGCAGTATATATATTAAATCAAACTGCAATAGAATATGGTTTTAAAATATCTAAAAAAGAAAAAAAACTAAAACTATGGCATATAAAGGAAAATACCCAGTGAGAACAAAGATTGTGATGGATGGAAAGAGTATAGAACAGGTAAATTATTTCAAATATCTAGGTTGCCACATCTCGTTTGAAATAGATATAGATTTAGATAAAAGATTAAATAAATTTAGAAATATATCCGGCACGATACACAGGCATCTAAAAAAATAAAACAAGGTTAGAAACAAGAATAAAATTCTTCAACACAGTAGCAGTATTAGTATTAATGTATGGAGATGAAACAAGAGTAACATAAAAAAAAGATAACTCTAAAATCCAGGCAGCTGAAATGAAATTTTTGAGAAACACTCTAGGTTATAATATCCTAGGTAAAAAGAAAAGCACAGATAAAAGAAATAAACTGGGGGGTCGAATCACTGCTGGAGAAACTGGAAAGAAATCAGAAAAGATGGTATGAACATCTTATACGAATGCCTGATAGCAGACTGCCAGCACTCGCAGTGGACTGCAGAGGAAGAAAAGATGTAGGAAGGCCCAGAAGGAAGTGAACACCGGAACAGGTTCTTGAACCTAACCCTTGAAGTGCAGAAGAAGAAGAAGAAGAAGAAGAAGGAAGACACAGAATACAATTTTGAACAATTTTCGAAAAAAATGTGTTTTTAACGCACTTGAGAACTGCACCATTCTCCTTCACACGTCCTTCACACTATCCAACAACAAAATTTAATTAAAAACAATAGAGCCATTTTTTAAGTTTTGAAATGTCCCAGGGCTCCATGTAAAATACTCAGCAAAATTGAAATATCGGTTTCAAATTCAAGGGGTCGTGACATGAGCCAGATTGAATGGGAATATACATTTCAGAGAAAATTGGCTAAACGGTGTAGTCGCTAGCGTTTTTCACAGAGAGACGGACTAAGAATACACGGACGAATAGACAGACGTTTTGCCGTCATTCGATTTTCGGTATCGAGGTCCCACAAAAATAGTATTCTGCCTACATCACGTCTCAGAGAATTTTGTTTCTAAATTTGGCAACTGTATTTATCCACTACTTTTATCAGGGCCCTGTAATTGGAGATTTTCTTCCGAAAATTCACCGTTTTTTTCGCGCAGGGCATTATATAAATTGTCTCTCTACTCAGTAAAGGAGAAATTAAAAAATGCTAAACGTATGTGATTTTAGAAGTAAATATGCACACTCTTGTTGCTATGAAAAAAAATTGCACGCTCATGTAACAAAACGTTTGTTTTATTATAATAAAATGTTTCGAAAGTTGTAAGTGAAATAGGAAATAGTAGAAAATGAACATCACAGGAAAATTACATCTAAAAAACGTGTATCACGTAGAATTTTTATTCCACGTATGTATATTGTGGGGCAAAATCACGCCGTTATTTTGGATGCAAAAGTCCGTACAAATTTTAGTACTCGCGTTTACGCAAAATAATTGTATGTGCTTATATTTCATATAACACTTCATAATTCCTAGAAAGTATCAGAGCGTTTACAATTCGTCTGTATCTTTTAATAATAACTGTAGTTATACTTCCAACACTCCAGCTACATTGTGCGTATATAACAAATGATGCTTATATCTGCACCCATGCCGCACTGACATTAACGCGCATGCAATAACAGGATCAGTTTGAGGTGAGATTTATCAATTTATTACATACAGAGCTTACTCTTTTTAAAATAAATAATTTTATGTGGCAAGATCCCACTACTTTTTAATTATTTGTTGACCTAAAATTCAAAACATAACAACGAAATACAAGAAGTGCAATAGCACACAAAGAACGCTAAAATTGCAATTCATAAAAAATTAAAAAACACAAGATATAGAACTTAACAATACCAGATTGTACCCTATCCAAACTTAAAATCACAATAGAAATGGCAGAGATTTACTTGCATTTTATGCTATTGATGGAATTCATTTCTATTCCTCTCTCAGAGGTGATGGTGATTAATAAATACTCGTGCCACACCAGAAAATATTATGTAAATCTATAATTGTCACCTTTCCCGTCACCTTGTTGGAAGCTATACGCTCGGAGAATATGTTCCGCAGTCATATAGAATCAACACACAGGGATGTTGATTAACTCCAAATTGTGACCATGTTACCAAGTAACCTGGGTGTTGATTCTATATGACTGCGGAACATATTCTCCGCGCGTATAGCTTCCAACAAGGTGACGGGAAAGGTGACAATTATATATACATATAAGGAGCGATAGTGCGCTCGTGAAAACTGTTCAAAGGGTTGGTTGACTCGGTAGCTTAGTGGTCAGAGCAGCTGGGCGTAAACCAGAAGGCCCGGGTTCGAATCCCGGTCGGGCCGACCAATTCTTTGAACAAATTTAATTATTATGTAAATCTTTGAACTAATTCCAAATGGCAGACTAGCTGGGCGTGGACCTACAAATTCAGTACCGCATCCGAAACATCAAGTTCCATTTTTTTCGTGTGCGTCTTTCGTGTGTTTCGCGCGAGTGTACACCGAGTCCGTCGCCACCACTCCCGACGGCTTCGTCCTCCTACAGAGCACTCCCGCGTCGGAAACCCCGGAGGGCAGGTAACTTTTCCTTTCTGCAAATTCGCGCCAACAATAGCGACCGCGAGGGTTGTGGGAGTATTGAGTTCACCGCCGGGGAGGGAAGATGATGCCGCTGGAGCCGAAGGGCGGAGGGTGAGGTAGGGGAGCGGTTGTGGCTTTCGCCCACGCGGTTTCTTGTGTGTGTGTGTGTGTGTGTGTGTGTGTGTGTGTGTGTGTGTGTGTGTGTGTGTTGGCTCCTGCGCTTACGCTAATGATGGCGCCGCCTCAGCAAACGCTCCTGCCACAATTCCTACACTACACCTCGCCGAGTAAGAAATTGCTCTGAGGTGGAGTTTGTTAGGGAAGCTGCTCTGGCATTGAGACACTCCAATAAGCAGCTGATTTTTAACCCTCATACCATATCTGGGGTCTTTTGGACTCCACAATCATTAATTTGTTATATTTTTTTGATATTAGAAGGATAATTTCGGTCTTCTAAGATAATTTCTGCCTTTGGGCACTATCAAGTAGGTACCAAACCATTTTCACAAATTTCATAATTTCATTAGAGAGTTATTATTTTTTTTGTTGGCATGGCACCTGTTGATTTAAAAGTATAGGCTGTAATTTTCCCATTCCTAATTCAAACGTATCGACATGTACTTCAAAAAAACGTTATTGATACCGTAAAGTTTTGTCTGATATTTTATTTGTCTCGAAATAACTTTTCAAACTCTTATTAATATGTCGCAAATATTATGAATCAACAATGGAGGCTACGGACGTTGTAGGATATTCTTTATAAAAATATTTACTTTGAATAGATTATATTTATCATGTTATTAAAATAACTTAGAAAAAGGGATTTATACATAGAATCAATTATTTACACCCGGAATGTTGCAGTACACATTCATGTTTACTACTTCCAATGTGAGCAAAGCCTGGGGTCCAAAACGACCCCAGGTATGGAACTTGATATAAACTAGCAGTTATGGAACGAGGGTTAACAAATGCAGGTGATTTGCGACAGAGGTAGTTCGTGACCCGATATCATTGCCAAGTGGAGCGTAGAAGCGATTTATTTATGCACATTTGAAGACAAAACAGTGGTCTTGTTGCATGCGCGCCATGTACAAAAATTCCTCGGAGTCAGTCCGACAATAACGAATTCGCAGAGCAATCCCTGCTGCACTAAAATCAACATTTCTTCAAACGCCTTATTTCACATAGAACTGAAAGTTGGTCGGTGATAGCTTGATTTGCAGATGTGGGGTGGATATAATATTCAACTTCCTTAGATAAGAGTTTCTTGAGTAGTATCGCTTATATTTTTTGGAGTCTGTGGACCACCTAGTATTTGAATGTTCTTTCGAGATTCACAAAAGTGGGGACGGTACAAAAAAATTCAAAGAAAAGAGTTATTGTCAATGTTGACTTAAATTTACGCGTAATTAACTAGGAGAATGACTGAACAGTACACAAAGTATTCCAGGTAGTCGTTTATTTATTTGGTCAAAACACTTTGGTTGAGGGACATAGATGTATATAATTTAGTCATTTGTAATACTGCACAAGTATACTAGCATGAATATTGGCAGAATAGAAGTATTAGTATCTGTAGAATTTTATTCGGTATTATTTGTCATATATGTATTCACTTAATTGCATTACTTACTTTCAACGTTTCTTTCTTTGTACTGCATTTCGAGTTTTCATTATATTTTCTTTATTGTATTTGTATTGTTTATTATATTTTGCTATATAGTTTTCTACCTAAAAGAAACGTATTATTTACTGCGCTATATTTAGAATGGTGTTTAAAGATATTTGCACCTGTAACTTATCAACGAACAATCATTTGCAAGCTCTAAAATGTACTATTATTATTATTATTATTATTATTATTATTATTAATTTTCTTCTTCTTATTATTATTATTGTTCGAGAATAGGCCGTCTTGGGCCACGCAGCCATGCACTTGCACTTATCGGGGATCAGTATCAATTCTCGGTGCCAAGTTCATGTGATTCATCAAGGGATTAGGTTTAATCCGATTTTTATTCCCAAGGGTTGTTAGTCCTGGGGAGATGGAAGATGAAATGGTGATGATCGTGAAGGATAAATGGACGACATACACAAAGAGACATACAGAGACACACACACACCCGAGGTGGAACTCGAAACCGTGATCCTTAGGTACAAGATCGCCACATCACTACTGCTTTAGCAATCTCGGCGGTCGAGACCGGCCTATTAGTATTCATATTCATATTCATATTATTATTATTATTATTATTATTATTATTATTATTATTATTATTATTATTATTATTGCTCCATATCACGACTACAGATGTTATGAGTCGGCTGAGTATAAATCTTCTCCAGGTTGCAACCAACTACCTAAGGAGCAGATCTAGGGACTGTCGGTGCCTCTACAATACTTTGCGCAAAATGTGAGCTGTGCCAAATAAAGCAATTTCTTGCACTTCCCAGTCCTTTGAATGACCTGGAAGTTTTAGACAAGTTCTTACAAAAATTTTGCGAAACAAATCCCAGAGCTCCAATAACTATCGGTACGACCTGTGCTTTTACGACCCACATTCGGCTTGATCTCAATTTCCAAACTCTTGTATTTAAGACGTTTCTCTGCCTCCTTGGTTACGACATTTTGATCGCAAGGCACAGCAACATCCACAAGTAGACACGATTTTTTCTCAAAATCCCGGATAAAAATATCCGGTTTTTTGCTGCTATCGTGCGATCCGTTGAATTTGTTGGTCGCACAATATTGTACACAATCCAACCGATGTCACCGGTTTTGGTGAGTGTTCGTACCACTTGACGCATGTGTTTGGAATTTCGAGGGCGGAAAGATCTGCCAGTGGAAGTAACTATACACCGTGTCGTGTCTTTTCAAGTATTCGGTCTTTGCTAGAATTGGACAAGCTGAGACAATATGATCAATGGTTTCTACTTGCTCCTCGCAAATTCGGCACTTGTTACCTTGGGAAATTTTGAGAACCGCTTTATCATAATGTCGTGTTCTCAACGCCTGATCTTGAGCAGCTACTAGAACTGCTTCCGATTCTGGCTTCATTCTTCCCCTTTTAAGCCACATAAAATGATTGATCTTTATTGATCTGCACCTTGTCCATTCTTTTTAGATATTGTCCATGGAGGGGTTTGTTCCTCCGCGACTTCTTTAACATTTTTTGTGTCTCACATTTCATGTTTAGTTGTACCAGATGTTCAGTGTCTGTGTTAATTGACGTGTCTTGCATAGTTTTCTTTGCAATGCTTTTTGCTGCACTAACAATGCCTCTGTTTCCCATTCTTCGGTCAGATTTCATGACCTGCCTCGCTAGAGAGTCATCTTGATGACTGACTACATACTTTCCCATTCCAACTATTGCATTATGCCAGGAGGCTTCAATTTGTCTGAGGCCTCTTCCTCCTTCCTTACGTGACACATAAATTTAATGTACATCAGCTCGAGGGTGGGTGACATGATGCATTGTTAGCAGTTTTCTGGTTTTTCGATCCATGATGCGGATTTCTTGCTCAGTCCAGTCCACTAGTTCGGAACTGTACTCTACTACAGGCACCGCCAGACTACCAATTGCAGATATTTTATTCCTGGAGTTCATAGCAGACTGCAGGACAAGTCTCACTCTTCTGTAATACTCCTTGCGAATTCTCTCTTTCATTGTGTCGTTCGAGATTGTCTCACATTCTTCAATGCCCAGATATTTGTAAGTTTTACCTGGCTCAAGATCATGAATCGCAGTGTGCATATCAACTTCAATGCTCTCTGACGTTATCAGTTTGCCTCTTTTTAAATTGATTTTTGCACATTTGTCAAGACCAAACTTCATGCAGATGTCACTGCTAAAGTCATTCACAACAGACAGCATTTGGGAGAGAATCGCTTCATTCTTAGCAAACACTTTCAGATCATCCATGTAAAACAAATGTGATACTGGCCTTTCATCACCATGGAGCTTGTAAACAAAGTCAGTGTGCGACAACTGTCTAGATAGTGGGATCAAACTAATGCAAAACAGCAGAAGGGATAGTGAATCTCCTTGAAAAATACCCCTGTTGATCTGAATACTTTTGGTTTCTAATGCTTCCTTTCTGCTCTGTATTAGTAACCTGGTACTCCACAACTTCATGCTAGCCTTGCAATTTCAATAAGTCTAGGATAAAATCGATAGATCTCCAGGGTCTTCAAAATCCAATCGTGTGGTACACTATCAAAGGCTTTTTTGTAGTCAATACAAGCCATGCTCACATTACGTTTTGTTTCTTTACATCATTCAAGGTAACTTTATTCAGTACCAAGATTTCCTTACAGCCATAAGAACCTTACGACATCCTTTTTGTTCAACTGGCATTAGATGATTCTTCTCTAGATGTCTGTACATTTTGTCAGCTACGGCTGAAGTTATAACTTTGTACAGTGCTGGTAAACAAGTGATTGGCCAGTAGTTCTTCGCCAAAGAGCTGTCTCCCTCTTTGGGTAGCAGATACGTGATGCCGCGTGTGAGCCATTCCGGGAGTTCCTTTGGATTTTCTAAAATTTTATTAATAGCCTTTGCTAGATGCGGATGTAATGCTGTTAGTTTCTTAATTCAATAAATCTGGATCTTATCAATCCCGGGGGATTTCCAGTTTCCCATGTTCTTAATTGCTTGGAAGAGGTCCTCTTCCGAGAATTCGTGAACATCTTCCACTTTTTTCACAGGTTCATTTGCGGCATCAACTTCAGATTGAAGCCAAGATGCATCTTTGTTGTAGAATCTGCTCTCTTCCCAGATTGCTGCCCAAAATGCCTCGACATCATCTTTTGAAGGAGTGACAGCATTTCCATTCTGTTTCTGAGTCAGGTTGCAATAGAATTTCTTCGCGTCCGTTTCAAACAACCTATTCTGTACACGGAAATCTATTCTGCGTTTGTAACCTCTAATTCGTTTAGCCTATGCTTTGAATTTTCTCTTCTCAACTACCATTAGCCTTGTTGTGTCATTGTCAATTAGGTATTTGTGTTCAACATGGAGTATTTTTTGTTGAACTTTATACGTGTGGTTTGACTTAGAAGATTTCTCGGCTAGGAGGGATATTTCACGCCAAGTGTCGGCTATCCGTTTCACAATTCTCTTCATCCATGGGAGTACAGAGCTGTTTACTCTGTTTTGCTGTCGGCCGTCGGTGTTCTTGGCTGGCCCCAAAATTATCTGAGATACTAGATATCCAGTTGCATACATGATGTGATTGATTTCAGTAATATCTAGATCTCTGCCTGGGGTCTCTACCACCTCATTTAAGACAGAATTCACTGTTTCTATCACTCTTTTAGCTTTGGCATTTTCGTATATTCTCCTCAACGGTTCGCGAGATTCAAACGGAATTTGACTAACTCTTTCTAACTCGGGCCGAAGGAGATTTCGCATCATGTCATTATCGTGTAATTCATTGCCAGATGAATTTTCACCACTGACATGTGTTTCACTGGAATGAGATGAACCTTCCCCGGGTCATCATTTTCATGTTCGTCATGTGGATAGTTCATCATCATACATGTTCGTCATGTGGATAGTTCGAGCGAAGTACATACTCCGCATTTCTCTCAATGTCAGCAAGTTGTTCTGCTGTAAATTTTCCACTGGTGAGTATGTATCGTCGTTAACTGGCAAGCTTCTTTGAGTCTACGGTAGGTCTCATATCTGGGTTCCGCTCTCTCCATACCTTGAAAACTTCTATTTCTGAGCCCCGATTTTTCTCTTTTGCATAGCTTTAGTAAAAGCACCACATCACCTCCTTTAATTCATCGCGAGTCCATCTCTGAAGATGGCTTCGAGCTACTGCCGGCTCTGGGTCCCTGGGATTAACATCCGTGGGATGGCCAGACGTCGATAAAGTGACATTAGCTCGGTTTCTGAGCAGGTATGGGATATTGGTAGAACAAGGCACGTTAAGATTCATTGCATTTCTTGTTCTACCCATTTGCTCATTGGTTTAAATTAAAGATTCGCAGGACGCAAGTTCGAGTTCACAGATCACACTTAACCTTTGGGTTGTTTCCTGCCATCCGTTACTGCGACCCACAGTGGCCTCGGGGCATCCCCCCGCAGGGCCCAGCAAGGGGTCCCTCCGATCGCCAGTCGGCATTACTAAACCCTACGGGATTTTCCCTGACTGCTGAAGGCAGCCTCCTTCGCTGGCTAATGCAAGGTTCGGGCCTCCACTCTAATCAGTGGCCTGGTGGGCCAACCCAGTTTCTCTCCTGTACCCTCTATGGGCCGACAACAGGAAGTCCAAAGGTTCATGACCCTTCCCTCTCTACTTACTTCCCACTCTCCTCAAAATGGAGTACTTCTTCGTCTGACCCCTCACCTTTAACCTATTCAGCAAGGGAGGCCCTACCGGTAGCTAGGCTACCACTGACATAGCTTTAAGGCTCATCGGGGTGCTCAAGCTCCACCTGCAAGGTCGTGTACTCCCTAGGTGGATTTGTTGTTGTTATTGTTATTATTATTATTATTATTATTATTATTAATTTTATCATTGTCATCTCCATACCTATACTTTATTTGAGTAAACGGTGAGTGAATGGGCGTGTGTGCAGACCCGTCTCCCACAGTTAGACCGGTTTTCTGATGGAAAACAAATAATTTGTTTTCGGATAGGGCCAGAATATTCTAAAAAAAATTCCAATAACCTGTTTTTGCGGGTTTTAGCGTTTCAATCTTAGTGTGTTGGGAATTAAACTAACGCCGCCCAAATACGTCTTCGTTGATTAAACCCCAGTACTTAAAAGCAATTTCGCTCCATGAGGCTATAATTTTCTTCTAGGAAGATCCCAACACTGATTTTTGGCATCTCTATTGCGACTAGTAAATCGCATAGCAGATTTCATTTCATTTGCATTACGAAGAAAACTAAACTCTGGGTAATGCGCCAGAAGCACATTTACGTTCTTACGTTCGACTTCCCACACTTTCATTCTTAAGAGTGCAAATTCTGATTTTCAAATGAAGGCACTAACAAGTTATTCTCATTAAATGTAACTAATATCGTATTCACATAAACAAACAAAACAGTCGCGTTTTCATGTTTATATAGATTCGCCTACAAAACGATAAATAGAGAAACTGTAGAAGTAAAGGTGAAGACAATAAGACTGACTTTGTAGAGTTCTGATGTCTTCAAAAATTAGGGGACAAAAATGTAGAAGTGTTAAGAAAATCCGTGGAAGAATCTAATGTAGTTGTAGATTTGCGAAATAATTTTCGGAACTACTTGAGAATGTCATAATTAGAGAATAAAGTTGAAGAGCAGCTTACAGAAGTTTTTATGAGAATGTTTGTGCATACTAGAAAAAACATAAAAAATGTAGCTGTACTTCTAATTTTTCATTCACTTCAGCATCATTCATACCTGCAAGTATTTTTGAATTGGAGTAAAAGATTTTAAGCGGCTAAGATTCATAGGTATCTCCAATAACATTTGAAGAACTTATTTGAACAAAGCTACACATGACAAATTTGCAATACCTGAAAATACTTTGAAAAGAGTTTATAGCGTCAACGGCGCCACATTCAACTAGTTATTAAATATTTGAAGGGTTTTCAGTAACGAAATCAAAGCATTGTGGTTCCGAATACCTTTAATGACACCAATTTTGTCGGCATTCCGCAACATACTCTTTTTTGCCAGAACTTTTTATTTTATCCCCACTTTTTGGATTAAAACGCGGCTGGGGATGGGAGATTTTTAAAGAGCGGAAAACCTGTGCAATACTCTTTACATGATAAAGAGCTCTGGCGAAATTCCCAGCAAAATTAAATCTTTCGACACTTCCCGTCCTAAGCTGACCACACATCCGTCCAGCCAGGAAGGAATGCAAGTTACAAACAATATTACTGAAATCATATTGTGTTTCTAGAGGCAAATATAGGAAACCAAAATTAGTAATTGTGGGAGCATATGTGTTGTCAGTTTTTTAATTGCCCGACTACTCGGTCAGCAAACATCCGCGTTACCAAATATTCTAAAACTGACCACGCTAGATGACACAGTTTTTGCAACAGCTTATACACCAGTCTTCTACGAAAACATGGGTAAAAAAATTCGCAAAAAAGCAGACATTTGCCGTCCATCACGTCCAAATGAACTTGAAATTTTGAAGCGATTGGATACTAAAAATTTTTGTCACCCGCTGCGCTAGAATTTTTTGTTGCTGTTTGTGCGAAGGATGGCGAGCCCTTTTTTTTATTTACGAGTACTTCTCATTTGAACTGAGGTCTTCCGAGGGATTTCAGTTTTACACATTGACATTCTTGGATTTGAGCATTCCTTGACTTACTGAAGTCAAATTACAAATTAATTGATTTTATTTGAAAGCGATTGAATTTTAATTATAATTTTTGGAAATAAACTAAAAGAATTGACCTGACGAGCAACACGAAGGAAAAATGGGAAATTTCCGCTCAAAATCATTCATTTCGGGAGGTTTAAGCATCTTTTGTATATTTTAATTTGATTCGACTTAGGATATTAGTTTAAAAACGTAGATGGAATTTATGAGTGCGATGAAATGATGAGACTGAAAAATAGAAATTATTTGCTAATTTTTATACCTTCTGGAAACAGTATCAATTTAGAGTTCTCTGCAAACCTGATGGTTGGGTATAAACTACGGAGCTTTTAAATATCTTCCTAAAGATTTATTTTGAGCTATATTTTTGTGTATAGTGGTAGGAGCTGCGTTTCCCCATATCGAGAAAGCATGTTACTGTGGGTAGGATATTAGATACAGGATGAGTAGGATATGGATACAGAAGGATCTGGCAGTTGATATTCAGTGTTGATTTATGAATGGGTAAACTTTTGCTTCTTTGGCCTAGAATTGGTTGATTCCTGCGTAAACGTGGGGTCTCCAGGAAAGTTTCTTGTCTATTAATATTTCGAGATACTTTATTGGCTCACTTTTTCAATGTATGTCATTGTCATCTATTTTTACTTTCCCGTATACGTACGTATACATATACGTAGTATAGGGAAAGTTATGTAATGCTGGGCGAAAAAAACGGCCAATTTTCGGCGGAAAAAGTGAATTGCCGGGCCGTGAAAACGAATAAGAGGATAAAACCAGTTGCTAAATTAAGAAAAAAATCCCCCTAACACGTGGTGTAGCCAGAAACCCTGTTTTCTAGGTCCTTGATACCGAAAACCCAATTGAAAGGAAAACGTCCGTCTGTCCGTCTGTCCGTCCGTCTGTGAACACTGCTAGCGCCTAAAACATACGTACGATTTCTTCCAAAATGGATATTCCCCGGTCGATTTAATTCTAGTCAAAGTTTTGAGATTTTGAAAAAGATTCTTTAAAATTTGGGGGTACTTTATATGAAGCCCCCCGGGGATTTTCAAATTTTCTCAAAAACGGCTCCAAATTTTTTCTTTAAATTTCTTGTATGAATAGAGTACAATACACTTTTTAACATGGCATAGGTCCGATTTCACGTATAGCTCTGAATTTTCGAAAATTGTGAAAGTTTGACTTTTTTTCGGCGTCTTTCTCCAACTACAAAATTGAAGATAGAGATTTTTTCTTCAAATAAATTTGTTCTGCATATTGAGTTCTTTCATAAAGGTCATGTAAATGTTTTTTCAAAATTTTGGTAGCTTTTTGTGCAATATTGCGTGCAATATGTGCAATTTTAAAAAATTACAAAACCAGATTTTCTCAAAAACAGCTCCAATTTTTTCTTTAAACTATTGGTAGGGATAGTGGTAAATGTACTCTATCAATGACATAAAAGCCATTTTGGTCTGTCGGTTGGTTTTTTCAAAAATTATAAAATGTGAATTTTTTTACTTGTCTCTCACGTCGTTAATATTTACATTATCGGCGATTTTTTCACATTATCATATTTATGAGTATATATGCTTTAAATAATGTCAAGTAAAGTTTCTCGAAAACGCAACCGTTTTCTGTGAAAAGTAGCTCAAATTTCGGCATTTTCAGAAATGTTCAAACGCCATTTTGTCGCATATGGCTGCAATATTTTTCTTGAAACGTTTGTAACGGATAGTGTGTAGCGGTCCTGAATCCGCTCAGGTAAGCTTATAAATTGGCAGGTGTGTATACGTCGCCGGCGGGACCCGCCGCGCCCTCACGCGGTCGCGACGACGACCTCGTCGCCTTTGCTGTGGTCGCGGTAGGGGGGGGGCAGGAGGGGCGATCCGCCGCCCCTACACGGGGAAGAGAGCCGTTAGATCTGTCTCACAACGTTTTCGGAACTCAGAGCGGCATGTTATACGCAACTAGTCTGGTCGTAAACTTACGTAAGAGAGGAGAAAGAGGTTGCTGCGAGCACGAGCTGGGGCTCACGATAGTATGTGCGCCGCCACGTTTCTTCGCTTGGGAGTTTTGTGCTAGTAGCGAACGCCACAGCCACTGGATCCAGGTATTTCTACGCTCATTGTGAACTATTTTTTTTAAGAGACATCTGAAGTAACGTGCTTTACTTAGAGGGGAATCACATTGATTTGTGGAAAGAAACTCGTTTGATTAATAAAACTATTTATGCAGTTTTTGTGATAAAAGAACACGTGTAGATTGTTTCATACAATTTGTGGTAATATTTCGTGTTCGTAAAAACTATTTATGCAGTTTTTGTGATAAATGAACACGTGGAGTTTGTTTCATACAACTGGTGGTAATATTTCGTGTTCGTAAAAACTATTTATGCAGTTTTTGTGATAAATGAACACGTGGAGATTGTTTCATGCAATTTGTGATAACATTGTGTGTTCTTAAAACTACTTATGCAATTTTTTGTGATGAATGAACACGTGGAGATTGTTTTATACAATTTGTGGTAATTCCAGTGAATTCTTTGCAAAGAATCAACTAAGAGTGTTTATGCAGTATCAGGGGGGGGGGTTAACTGCAATTTCCGTAAATTGTAAGCACCACAGCATTTTACGCCTGAAATACTGCTGATATTTTTCCTGTAAAGTAATTTCGTTGATATTTGATAGGATCCTTATTAGTGCATCTTTAAAATTCATATTTTGCAGTTAATTATCCTTTCCAACGTATTTTTTTGGTAATGATCAAGGGATTTTTGCTTGTTTTTTTTTATTCTATGACCAATGTTGATGTCATACTGGATTTTTGTGTTTTGCCATCAAAGCTTATTTAATTAAATGTTGTTCTGTGGTAACGGCTTTGTGTTTATTTTTCCAAAATTTCAAGAAAAGAGCCACTTTCCCACGAATTCCCAACGACCGACCCATACGGATGGTCACAAGTGCTAGTTACACTTTTTAATATAGCGTAAAGTTTATTTTGAGTTTTTTTTCAAAAATTACATAATTATTACATATTATAATTGTGAGTGTAAGTGCTTCAAATAACTTCAAATAAAGTATTTTGAAAACAGAATCATTTTCTGTGAAAATGAGCTTCAAATTTTGCTTTTTTTGTAGCGCTAAAACGCCATTTCCTCTTGAACGGCACATCTTTTTTTAAACAAAATTGCCATTTATGACTAGGTGTTTGTGTTCTTTAATATTCTAAAATTAATATTTCCGTTCTATCAATAGGAAACCGAAATATTAAGACAATGACAATAGCATATTATGCAATTAGTTTAAAACGTTGTCCTTTTTTTACACGAATAAGAAGATATTACCGAACGAACGACGTTAGAAGTGAGTTCTGTAATATCTTCTTACGAGTGCAAAAAATTAACATTATAAACGAATTACATACACCATTTTTTTGTATAACAGTATTATAAGGATTTAAGGAAGCGTAATTAATTGTGTTAAGTTGTAATTCGTGGTTGTAGTAGATCTCAAATTCATGTTTTGTCATGAGTGTTACCTAACCAACAAATTTGTTTACAAATGGGAATTAGTTTGAAAGTCGTGATTCAAACATAATGGATTTGCCTAGAGAAATTGTGGTAGAATCTGCAAAAGCAGAAATTGCTATGACACCGAAAAAGCCTTGCAAACTTTATGAGAAAAAGTACTTAAAGTTTAGGAAATGGATGGATAAAAAAATATGCAAATTTATTATGCAAAGCTGCTGTTCTTTCGTATCTATCAGAGCAGTTTGGTTAAGTGAGTATAATGCACATGCTAGAATAAAGACGTTTGTTAATTTAACGCATGCTTCTTTAAACATTAAGTCATTAAGTCACAGCATGTAAAACGTCGACACAAACGGTGCACTTATTCCAAATTAAAGGAAATGCTAAAGATCAAAGAGAATATTGATATTGGAACTTTTCATAAAGCAAGTTTACTTATGAAACAGGCAAATGTGGGATATCAACCTATAGAGGCAATGGTATTTTCCCAACAAGATGTAAACACACTTCTTACAAAAGCTGATGATGAAACTTTTCTTTTAATGAAGGTATAATAATGACAGTGGTTATAGTAATAGTTAAGTTTTATTTATTAACTGGTGTATTGTATTAATAACTGGTATGATTTTCAGGTTGTTGCTATTTTTGGGATATTTGGTGCTTGTAGACGTGTCGAATTGTACAATTTGTGCATCAACGATGTGAAAGAAGAAGGTTATGTTTTGATAGTAAACATTAATGTGACAAAAATGACAAGCCCGGAATATTTACTATTGTATCCAGTGAAGAATTTAGTTATGTTGGAGTCTGTAAAAAATACATTTCCTTGAGACCCTTACATGTTAAACACAAAAAACGTTTTTGTTTTACAATCATGGCAAATGCAGCAGCAATCCAATTCGTATCAATACATTTGCGAAAATATCAGAAAATATTGCAAATTTTTTAAAATTACCAAATGCAGAAAAGTACTCTGGTCATTCTTTTAGGAGAACATCCGCGACGTTTCTCGCAGATTATGGTGGTGATATCACTACACCTAAACGTCATGGCGGATGGTGGACTAAAAGTGTAGCCGAGTCATACATCGAAGAATCGGTGAATAACAAGATTCAAATAGCTAACAAGACATTGGTAAGTGCAGGAAGCAAAGAAACAACAAGCATTTTAGATATAAATGCATGTTCTGGAGTGTCACTGACCAATTTATCAAATTGTACACTTAATGTACATGTTCACAAGAATTAATTTGATGTTTTTTGTTGTTCTTTTTATGATGTTCTTGTTATATTACCAAATAAATACAAAATATAATTTTAATGGAGTAATAAATTAATAAATCAGTTTTTAAAAGTAAGTTTTTTCATAACGTATTTGATTTTACTGCGGAAAACTGCAATGTAATTAAATGGTACTATTGCCTTCTTTAAACTCCATAACTGAAAATATATAGGGGCCATGACTATTACGTCAGTGATGGCTCATATTTCGTGTAATAATATGCCACACAATGAACGATTTTGTTAATGTAAAAGGGTTGTTTATAATACTGGAGTACAAAAAAATGTACTTTTGGTGGTGATAGATGGCAGCTGGCAAGAAAGAGTATGTGGCAATCCCATATAGCTAGCGAAGACCCAAGGAAATAGATAACTAATACGGGAAAGTCTGTGCCATTCTGTAGCACCACTAGTTACTTTCTCGCACTTAGTTCGTTAGAAGAGAAAGTTATATAATTGTGCGCTGGAATTTTTGGCAGAAAATCTCATATTGTCAGGCCCTAGTAACGAAAACGTGGATAAATCAAGCTGCCGTATAGAGTAAATTACTTCTCATAACACGTAGTGAGGCCAGAATCGATTTTTTACGCATCCTTGATACCATAAAATCAATTGACGGTATGACTCCTGTCTTCCTGTCCTCTATGGTCAACAGTCTTTTTACGGATAGAAGAACGGACGCTTAAAGAATATGGAGTTGGTCTCATTTTCATTGATCTCTTTACATTTTTGAAATCATGAGCGCATTCCCTTGCGATTATTTAATATTTTCACCATTGTAAATTTTATACTGCAAGGAGAGGATGGAAAACGTGTAAAACAAACGCAGTTCTTTCATGTTCGATTAGGAGCTGTATTTGAAGTTCTCTTTGAATATGTGTATTCGAGGTGAACCAAGGATCCTTTGCACATTTTTGGAAAAATTTGTTTTGTTCAATCTGAAATTTTTCAATGTTGGTTAAAACTCTGATATTCCAGACCGGATAGACGTATGTGAGTGATGTCCTAATATTGGGTTTAAATATTAAAATAGCACATTCTAAATTTAAGGCTAAGCAAAAGTTAATTAATAGATATAGACTCGATATTTTTGGCATATGTGTATTCGTTATTACTTCAATGTACTTTTTCTAAATTAACCTGTCAGAAGGTCCTAATTGTGCCCAATGACGATAAGGGAAGGTCGGGTGGTATCGGTCACCTTAGCCTTAAATATGATTTCTGAACTAAGGTTATTTAAAATTATTCGTAAAATATAGAATATGAAACTTCAATGTTTTACTCACACACTCTATCAAAGCCGTTTGGTTTGAAAAGAAAATAATATGATTATTTGGGGATAGTAAACATTGTTGACAATTAACATGCCTGAAAAGTGGAGGGTGGTATCGGACAACTAAGTAAATAATGGTAAAATCATTTAATGAAGTTTTCACAGCAATTTATTAAAAATACGCTCACTATTGAGATTAATATTTCATTGTTTAATAAAAAGAAAAAATTAGTATTTGCTTACATGGGAAAAGAACAGTTCTTGAATTAAAATCAATAGCACAACTATTATGTTCATTTTATAGCTTCACAACTATCATTTTTTAACGGTTTTTGTTTTGAAATGACCTTCATAATGGCTATCTTCCTAGTATTTCTTCACAATTTTATCTATAGTTTCCTGAAATACGGACAAAATCCACATAAGTATTCGAATATTACCTCCTCCAACCTACGCACAAGCGGAAAAGTGAAGAGAAGTAACTGTCCGGCACCATCCGATTCTACTTTGTCCGATACCACCCGAACAACCCTCATACTTCAGAAGAATACGACACAGATATACGTTGTACAAACAACCGTGTACTGCTGTAACGTAACAAATACACCTAAGTAATAAACACACCTAAATACACCTAAGTAATACTAATCACAATAGAATGTATTTAAACTTATCCTAAGAGAAGCTTCAAAGCTCCAAAGTTATCTTCGTACACTGGTGAGCATTAAAAAAACGTAATGCGTGTCGCAATAACCAAACTGATTGATGTACTCACCTCATACGGCGTATGCAATGCTAATTCGTGTCCAGGAACGCTTTGACAGTGTGGCACGCGCTACCACCAGTGCCCAGTTCCCTAAACTACTTTTGTCCGATACCATCCGCTCTCCGATATCCACCCGACCTTCACCTACAGTGCAATATAAAGAATGTGTACTCCATTCTTGGAAGTAAATAGTGTTTGGGGGTTAAGTTTAATCTTGTGAAGAAACATTTTATGTATTGTTTTCATCAAATTGTGCTTATTGTTCTGTCTTTTGATAAGTGCAAGATTGAGCATCGGTACGTATCTTTTAATTTAGCTTTTCCACATAGCATAGAAAACTTGTCAAAATGCAGTCCAAAGCCTAACAAAGATGAGATACAAATTGCTACAAATGGTAGTGTTTTAGACAAGTGATTGCGTGAACGGCAGACTAGCTCAGAATCTATTCTATATTCGTTCTACACATTTGAGATACTTGACTTAAAAAATGTACTAACGAATTTTTAACTCCATGCGTATTATTGCTATACATGCTTGATGATCAGTCATTTACATTACAATCTCTCTTAATATTACCTTCAAGCTAAGTTATTAACATAAACGTATAGAACTTCTCAACTGGGAACAACTATTAATGTAGGTTGCGTGTACGAATGTCGTTGTCAGATTACGAGTCACGTTTCTGGTAGTGTAACTTCACACGCAGTTCTAGGGAGTATTTAATTATCTCCGTTTAACCCATATACGAAGAACGACAATTACAGAAACCGAAAGACAAAGACGAAGAGGATGCTTTAACTTTTTGTTTTTGAATTTTGTATTCGTTTTCTAAATCATCTTCTTTGGACTAACTTCAATTATTACACGATCGTGACTCTTAGTCACATTTAACTAAGCAAGAGTTGCGAGAATTTGCTTATAATTTAAACTGCAATTCCAGATCTCGACTGGTACTAGATTAATGTCAGATTTGTTCATTAAATGGAACTAAAAAGTATAAATATATAAGAAACAAAATGATCATAGGAAACGAGAAATGAAGTATAAAATCTACATTTTCACAATTATTCTAGAGAAATTAACTTAGCTTTTGGATTCTGTTATTAATATTACAATGCAGTTATTAATGTTATACTACTTTTGATATTGCATGGGATACAAAAGTAGAACGAGTCACACAGGTCAAAAGTTTTTTGAATCATATTTGTATGATTGAAGTTCTGATATTAAGCTAATATTTTTGTTCTGAATTTCATCCTTTCCACTTTTGCCCAAAATAAATATTTCTAGAAAAATTTCAAGAGGAAGTTATCAAATCTAATTCGTACTGTATTAGATTTTCTTAAATAGAAATAAGCAGCTATACCACATTAAAAAGAAGCCCTAGTTCGTCGTATCAGCTTCTTTCATGTTTATAACCCTGTACTAACCATACTTGTGGAGCTGACGTCTACTCGCGGAGCAGGAGCTCTAGTCACGTGTCCCCACGTGCGGGGGAATCCGCGGCCACGTGACCGCCGCCGACGGTCACGTGCGCGCCGGTCCCAGGGCTCGCCAGCCCGCAGCAGCGCCGCCGGCCTCCGCTCCTCTCCGCCTCCGCAGCCGAGGATTGCGCGGAACGCGGCGTCGCCTGTGCCTCCGCCAGCGGCGCGCCCGCTGGCGGGCCTTCGCCTCGTGCTGTGGTCCTCCTCCACCCTCGCCCCTGCCAACGCCAGCTGACTCTGGGCAGCCGCCGCCACAAGCCACTTCACCCCGCCCCATCGGTTCGCGGCCTCCGCTGGGGGGCGGATCCTGGACGCAGCGAGGTTCTGGTTGGGATACTTTAGTAGATATTTGCGTTGGTAGTCTGGAAATTCGTGAATGTGAAAACAAGTAAGATACTTCCGGATGAGGCGGGGCTGATCTTAAATTTACAGACAATTGCTTGTGATAATGAGTTTCAGAAATGTAATGTATAACCTACATGCAAAAACCGTTGTCACGATTTTGACAGAAATACACCATTTTATGGGCCGTGATTACGAAACTGTTTTATTACAAAACACATGTCTGTTTATCCAACCATACGTCCGTTCGTTCGTCCATCCGTTTGTTGAAAACATTAGCGCATCAAAATTTCTTGGGACTTTTCCAAATACGATATTTTATGAAACAATCGCGAGTTTTACGAGCGCACGAGTTCCTACAAAATTTGTTACAATCTCAATTTTTACGGGTACTTTACATGAAACCTATACGTATTTCTCCCCGCGGATCAAATTCCCCTCCGGAACAAGCTCTAAGCACTTGACTGCTCTTCCGACGTGTGTGGTAGTGTGGTGAATGCAAGTGTGTGTGTACCTAAGGGTTAAGGATAGGACAAGGAAGAGGAAAAAAAGATTGCACGCGGTCCGCGGTTCGTTTGTTATGGTTCTGTTCCGTTATTCTTCTTGTATTTATCGGAGAAACCAGAGAAAAAATACAGATAAGAGCAGCCGCTTGGTAAAATTCCACTCCAGATAGCGGCTTATTTCTACCTACCTAATGGAAAAATCCGCCACTGTCGGGATTCCTGTACAAAGGTAGCGTTTTGTTAATAGAGGTCTATATCATCAGGCTCTGCTATTCCAAAATTCTCTATCTCTCCTTCTTCGCCTCCCTTTCTCCGTCCCTCTTTCTCCGTCCCTCTTTCTCCGTCCCTCTTTCTCCGTCCCTCTTTCTCCGTCCCTCTTTCTCCGTCCCTCTTTCTCCGTCTCTCTTTCTCTGTCTCTCTCTGTCCTTGTCTCTCTCGGTCTTTCTTCCTCCCTTGTCTTTCTCTCTGCCCTTCGCTCTTTCTATCTGCCTCTCTCTCTTTCTCTCTCCCTCTCTCTTTCTCTCTCCCTCTCTCTCTTTCTGTCTCTCTTTCTCTCTGTCTCTGTCTCTGCCCCTCTCTCTGTCTCTGTCTTTTTCTTTCTTTCTCTTTCTCTCTCTTTCTGTCTCTGACTTGGCCCCTCATTGATCCCAAATCTTGAGCGCAGGACAGACGGATAAGGAGGAAACCGTACCCGGAAATGCTGTGCCTGCCCTTAGCTCTGGGTCTGCCGTGCCAGTCGGAGAGCTTTGCGTGTGAGTCTACGCCAGTTGCAGGAACATCGCTGAAGAGCTGTCACCTCTGACTTCACAAAAACATTAAATCATCACATTTCTAACAGGATTTTTGCGTTTTTTCTCCCTTTTCAACTTCATCCCCGTTAATTTGACGTTAACTTAATTGTTCTTCTACATTTTTTTATAAATGTTCCACACTTAGTTCCTTCGAATGTTAAAATATTTTCCAGTAAGTCTCTTTTTTTAGCCTTCCTAACTATTCAGAGACATTTTCTCTCCGATATTGTTTTGTTTTGCTGGCCTGAATACTAGTAAACTTGTCCAATGCCATTTGAGAAGCGTTTAATCCAATACATTTTTTATAAGAGTCGAAGTTAAATATTGAACTTCAGTGGTTCTTAAAATTGTTGGAAAAAAGAAAGCAATATGGTGACTTGGTATTTTTATATTTTCGATTTTTAATATAAATAAAAGAAGAGGATAAATGATAAATAATTATTGAACTGTTTCGACATTACGAATAATGTAATTTTTATACATTTTGTAGCCAAGTCGAGGAAAGAATGTCACCATATATCTCGACTCACAATTCATGATAGAATTTTCAGATTATTTCTGAAAATTAACATTTTTAGAACTAAATAAGCGCAGCAAAACATGTCATGCTAGCCCAAAATCCCGCAACAAGCCGAGAGTCTTCCAGTTACGTGAATGTTTTTCCATTCGGTTTATAAATCGAAAGCGATAAAACAAGAGTCAATACACACGCGTTTGCGGAAGATACATTAATAGGAACATAGAAAACAAACTGAGGCACCTACGTGCAAAAATACGACCACCGCTTGCAAGTCGACCGCCTTAATTGTATTAGCGGTCTCCTCCCATTGTTTTGTGTGCCACTCTTGAATTAAATAGCAACTGACCGCGGACGGTGGACCTGTGTCGGCGCACTCAGGTAACGCGTACCTAACCTTGCTAGGCTGGAGGATTTTTCCGAAGCTCAACTCACACACTGAACGCATTCGAACTTCGCGTGCGCCTCCACTGCCACCGGGCAACACATTGTGCATGGCGCTCCCTTCTCATGAATTTTAATTGGCAACACACTCAATTTCCAACGCGGCCCTCAGGAAAAAAATCATACCGAATAAAGTATTTTTAAAGGCGGTAAAAATTCAGTTTTAATGTCTCAATTAATATTCACATTCGTTGTACTTACGGGCAGGGCTACTGTTAACCTGCGGGCGTGGCGAGTAAAACGCAAAACAGGGATTAAAGGGAGTTGAATATTGGCCAGGGACTGTGGGAAACACAGAACTACGGGAATATAAAATCGGACCAGCTTTGAATCGCTTGAGTTTCCTCTCGAAGTGCTTTGACTTTAAGATAGGCTTTCGTAGTTATTTTACTCAAACGTTCCATTATTTTCACATTCTGGTTTGAGTTTTTGTAATTTCTTTCTCTTAATGCTACATTACGCAGTTCCAATTTGTCAGAATTTAACTATAATCTATATATATATATAGATTATATATATATATCTATATATATATATAGATATATGTATATATATATATATATATATATATATATATATATATATACTAGTACTAGAAAACATTTATGTTTCCCGCCAAACAGTTTCATTATGTTTTGCATCTAAAAAATATCATGGGAATTATACAGAATGACCCCGAATGAACCGTTCAAACTTCTAGGGCGAGCAAGGGGATCTAAAATAATAATTTTTGAAAATGAACCGCCCGATTTTAGACAACGCCATAAACACGGATGTTCGGCAAGTTTCGTTATCTCTACTTGCCCTAGAAGTTTTTAAAGTTTATTCTGAGACAAACCGTGTATGAGCCGTTGAGAGCGAAAGTGATGTAAGTCAGGTTTTAGAAGATTTGAGTTTAATGATAGTTGGTTTTAACATTGTTATATTACGGGCTAAAATGGTGTTAGCCAAACTTCAATATTTCGTAGCTAGAGGCCAGCACAAAGCGAATGAAACCGACAAGTGGCTTGTATCGCTGCATGCAATTGTGGTGTAAGTCACAACAGCTTCCAGAGGCTCCCAAGAAATAGCTTCTTGTTTATCTGCACTCATCAAAGAAGCATCTCGAAAACTTTAAATCATTTTTAGTGATACGTCACGGGTTAAAATTGCTCTCACTTGGTTGAAAGCTAGATTTTTTCCATCACATTACTATCTCAAAACAACATTGTGCATGCGAAGTATTTGAATGTAAGTAATAGTTTTCAGAAACGGTTTGTGGAAAAGTGCTGAACGTCAACAAAACAGTTAATTTATTAATTAATAAGCAATGTATCAGTTCCAAATAACCGTAGAGAGTTAAAAGAATATCTCCTTAATACGTTCATAACACTTTAGGTCATTTATTTCTAAGTATTATAGTTTTACAGCGCTTTTCATTTACATGTAATTTTCCGAAAAGAATGCTCTTTGACGTACTCCACTTAACTTTCAATGCCTCATATCTACTCTGAAAATAATAAAGATGTGTGAAAACCAAAATTCATGGAGTTCTGTAGAGCATAAGCTTTGGCTTTCAAACTTTCATAGTAAATCCTAGAGGCAAAACTTCAAACCTGGAAAAGAAATTCACCTACAAATATATGAGAGAAACGCATTGAAACCGCAGGAATGAAAAAACGGCAGTCATTGACGCCAGTGTAGTTTTTTTACAACGCTTCACTTTCCTAATTGCTTGTTATTTTGATTGGTACTGAGATGTTGAATCCATGAGAATTTTCAACTTTCCAATCATTCAAAGAGCCCCACTAAACTTCACCTTCATTTGTGTCACTGATACCCAATGTGGCATTTAAAATAAACTTTGTGAATAACTGTTTGAACTCGAGTTCATTATTGGCGTTTCTTTCTGAAGCGAGAGTGGGCACACAAATGTTTCCAATTTGTCACTTCCGTACTCAATGCAATTACTTAAATAAATATAACAATAATTTAAATAAACAAAAAAACAACACATGTACAGTATCAGATTTTACAAAACGCTTGAGAAACTTTCGTAATTAATTCACTCGCGCACATGATAACTAGTACTTCCTTTTGCTGTTATTGATGAGAATGTATTACTTTGCGGTCCGCGCTCAGCAAAGAAGCGTTTTACAGGATGCGAACCGCAAAGAAAAAGAAGGGTACAAGGAAGTAAGAAAAACACCGGAGCGACAAGAATCGACAAAATTTCCATTACGTTGTGAATGATTCAGAGACTTCATAAATAATATTAAACTTGCAACTTTTCATGGTTTGTACTAAAGATAATGTACACAACTTGAATGAAATGTTCTTTGTTACAGAATTGAAAATGTCATTCGCGGGCTCTTATCGTTGCTTCATTTGTCAGTATTTTATTTATAAACTAAAGAATTTAATTTTCTTCTAGTTATGTCAATACCAAGTAACAACCATTGATACACATGGAAATATTTTAAAAAACTTGATTTTGAGCATTCATACAAGTCAACTGACACAAAAAGACATTAACTCAGGCAACGTGGCAAAGAAACATGAGAACCAGCTGTCTTCGGCCGAGCGGAAGAAGAGACTTTCGTCTAGTAGTAGAATTCTAGAGACCATAACAACAAATGGAAACTCTGAATCCTATTTTATCCTGTAACACCGGCAAAGAAAGAGTTTAAACAGCTTCGTTCTGCAGCGCACTACATTCCTGAGCGTCGTAAAACCAGCGATTCCATAGAACTCCTTCTGCGAGTGAGCGGTGCTGGCATAGACGAGGTGGCCCAGCACTGGAGTCTCTATTCGTCTCCTAAAGGGCCTTTCTGTCCGTTAGAGGCGCCACCCGCCTGCCCGTCCCCCCGCCCGCCGACCAACCGCTGGGTCGTTTGCGCCCGAAATTCCCGTGCCCGGAGTGGAGGCGGAGAAGACAGACGCACATAGCAGCGGAGACGCACTGGAGAGGTTTGAGGAGAACGGTGAAAGCAGCTGTCTAAACATGAAAAATGGAATAGCTGGGAAGAATCAGGAGGGGGTATTGATTCTGGATGCGTCTACTATTTATGATCAGAGTCCCGTAAGTGTAGTAGAACGATATTTCCAAGAATTTGGTAGCGTTACTTTCCTGATGGAGAGTAAGATCCAGCGTTGTCCTCGACGTTCGATTGGGAGTATTTCTTCGCCACCAGGAAACGTGTCTGCTGAGATCAGCTGGAAACTCGTAATTGATCTCCAAAGATGTCTGGTTGTGTAGTGCATTTACATGAATGTAGTTAAGTAAGGATAGGTGCTGAGGAGAAAAAAAGGATTAGGAAGGAATGGTCACCCGATACTAATTCATTGTTCACGGGCATTGTTTTCGGAAACCAGGAAGAAAACTATCAATCAAAACTAGAAATTGTCTCCATATAGTGGTTGAATTGAAGACCTTGGGGCAATAACATGCTATGCCACATTTCTGATGAAATTGAGACATTAGTGTACAGGTATGTCGACGCGCTCATAGATGTATCTAGATGTTGGATTTTTGTAATCAATATTTGCAGCAAGATGGCAGAGTAATTAGTAAAATAATGTCCTTTATCCTAATGTGTAATGAAGATTCTAAACCTATACGATTCTTTTTCTCAAAACTTACGAATAGTGGCTGTGAGTGGGAGGCGTGAGCGAGTGGACTGTTATAAATTTTGCCCCATCTCGCAAACCTGGGATAACTCAGAAGGACCACTTCTCCGATGTAGTAAAAAACAACACGGTAGGAGAAGTTACCGGAGGGTTGTGATATGTCACCATTGCTTAATTAAACACAACACATAATTTAACAAGGAATATATAATTACATAAATTAGTGGAATACAATAATATGCTACTTAAAAGCATACTTAAATGTTGAGGGCAGTTGATCTGAAGGAAAGTACATGATACCAATACAAGTGTTGCCAACTGCTGGACGAAGGCTGGATGACGCAGTAGGATGACGCAGCACGTGACGTCACAACACACAGAGATGTTGCAGTGGGTCTGTGCTTGTTGCAACCAACAGCAGACACAGATAGCGGTCATTGAGAGAGACGGCGAGTGCAGACCTAGCACGCTCAGTGGATAGCAAGCGTGCAATAATGATGTGCACTGAAAAGCACAACACAGTTAAAATAGCACAGTACAATAAACTGGGAGTCACGAGTTGAATGTTGGCGAGCCAAACAGAGCAGAAACAGTACCGGCGGTCATGCACGCAGCACGGCACGGAGCACAAATGTTGAACTAACACAGTTAGTCAATGTCACAATATATGAAGTAATACACAGTGTGCAGCTTAGTAACAAAGTTAATTATAAGCCATGATGGCCGGCTTGGCCCTTACGGAGCGCAAGCGTCGTTTGGCAACGGTTAAGTTAGGTGCCCTGATGGCGTGAACTCGGTTTATAGAGAAAGCACAAGTATAAAAAAAACACGGAGCACAGTCGCGTGGTGCTTGCCGGTGATGGCTCAAGTAGAGTTGATTAATATTGCGAACATAAGCGTGGCTTGTAGTTCGACAATGAAACAAGTAATTGCCATGATGGCTTACAAAACGCGCGACAGAGCGACGCGGAGTGCACTACAAGAATTCTCGAGCATGACTGGGGCACGACTTGCCAGCGACTGACTGCTTCTGGTGGCGCCAGCGCTTTGCTGCGAGCGTTTGGCGCCGATTTTTGTGCAGTAGCCAATGGGAGCTAGCGAGACAGATCCGTAGGACTCTGTTACTTAAAATTAAGAAGAAAAGAATTCATAAACAAAGTGTAAAATAGGCATGATTTAAATTATAGAAATTTACGCCATTAATATGAAATTAACAGGAGGGACCTGAGCCGTATGTTACAAATCAATTGTGACGGCGTCCGGCACGTGTGGCAGCGGCTGAATACGACGAATGCCAGGGGCGTTAGATTTCCTAAGAATTGGGCCGCAGCTGCGCTGGGTAACAAAGGAGTTGTATTAAAGCGAGGTTGCGAAATCATGCAATGTGCTTCAGTATGGAACATAAGAAAATAAACATATGATAACTTGTTCGAACAGTGGCAAACAGAGCATAGCATGTTATTGCCCCGAAGTCTTCATTTTGGCCTGGCTTTGTAAATAGTGTTCACGGTCGGAATTCGAATCATAGGCTCCCCGGTTAATGATTCTTCAGAAGAAAGAGTGTTGCCTACGAACTTTTACACCTGGTTAAAGAACCATATTACAATTGATGATAATAGTCTAAAATATGCTCAAAATGAGGAACATTGTTCATCAAAAGTACTACTATTATTTACATTAACTCTTCTTTTCTATTTACGTGTACTGTACTTGTTTGGGACCTGTTATGATGAACCATTTAGATTTTTTCTTTCCCAATCATATAGAAACCATCCCTTTGTGCATCACTCCTTGCTTTGAGCACCTTCGCCATTATGGATGCCAAGGTAGTGATCAGCATTGCAGCGCTTTAATCGTCTCTTTAAAGGTCCTTCTTGACCTGCAGGAGCATCGCAACTCGCCCGCATGCCCCAGTGGATATAGCCTTGCAAAGACTTCCATTTGGACTGGAGTTTCGGGTAAAAAGGTGGCGATTAGGGATTTAGAGGTGAAATTCATTGAAGGAGAAGGGGACATTAAAAACAGAGAGGCATAAAATAGAGTAGCTGTTGCGAACTGCTTAGTTACTTATGTGAATAAACTAAATATGTCAAATCTCACAAGCATTGAAAATTCGCCAACGGCGGGACTCGAACCTAGGATCTCTCTGTCAGAATTGCTGATCTCTCTGTCAGTACCAACGCTCTCTGAGCTAAACTCAACCGGCCTCTCTCTCTCTCAATCTCTCTCTACTCTCTCTCATTCAGTCTCTCCCTGTCCCAGATGAACGCCACTCTCTTACGTCCGCCGACCGGGAAAAACCTCACAGTGGACTGCTGCAGACGACCAGCTGTAAGCGTGAACGTGCGTGGCCAGGCCGATGCCATTCACTCTATTGTTCGGATCTTGCCCCCAGCGACTTTTATATTTTCTTACACCTCAAGAAATTCCTGTCCGGTCAGCATCGCGCGAATCACAGTGACGCTGGTTTGCAGATGGCTCTCAAACATTGATACCTATTCCAGGCGGCGACACAGAGATACAAATCTTGATTCCACGGTATGTCATATGTCTCCGTTCTAGTGGTGATTATGTGGAAAATAAAGCATCTTGTGCTGTATCGCCTATAAGAAAGTGTTTACGTCAAATTGTGTTTTCTTTTTGTTTATAACCTAGGGAAATTTATTTTCTGAATGCGCGTTCTGTCTCTTGAGATACACATAAGAAATGAATCGTTTCTCCATCACGGTTCAGCCTTGCAGCGACTAAAGTATGTAGTAATAATGGGAATGCGCCATTAAAATTGCACTGACAATATTATGTCGGCCTTTAAGAGAGATATATCGTTAGGAATTCAACAATTAAATACAGCATTTCCACTTGCATTTTTCAAAATTAAAAATAACTTCTCTACAACACACAGAGTGATCACAAGATCAAGGGTCTTTATTACCTGAGATGAGCTTCTCGTGAGATTAACAGCGCGTAATCATTCCGAGCATACATGGTGGCGATAAGTTGCAGAATGACTTTTCTGTATTTGGTGTATATTCTACAAAGTGTACCTCAGTTAAAATCTCTTCAAAAAGTAACAGCAATCAATGTTTAATTCTGTGATTGACAATGTAAATAAATTGAATGTTAAGGAATGCTTTTGAATGCAAAAGGCATATACCAAGCAGATATTTCATTAAAAACATTGGAAGGGTCCACAAATAATAAAACAAATTAAATGCACTTGTTTGGAGTGCGGACATTAGAACAAAAATAAAATCAAGTAAATTGAGGCAAGAGTAGAATAAGTTACATATGGTATTCAAGATTTGGATAGTAAAATAAACCCTGAGGAAGAGAATAAGTAGTTTATTGAACAGTACTTCATG
>JAHLJT010009419.1:127555480-127585827 GCA_031308135.1 Acheta domesticus
CGATATTAGTTACATTTAATGAGAATAACTTGTTAGTGCCTTCATTTGAAAATCAGAATTGCACTCTTAAGAATGAAAGTGTGGGAAGTCGAACGTAAGAACGTAAATGTGCTTCTGGCGCATTACACAGAGTTTAGTTTTCTTCGTAATGCAAATGAAATGAAATCTGCTATGCGATTTACTAGTCGCAATAGAGATGCCAAAAATCAGTGTTGGGATCTCCCTAGAAGAAAATTATAGCCTCATGGAGCGAAATTGCTTTTACGTACTGGGGTTATCAACGCAGACGTATTGGGCGGCGTTAGTTTAATTCCCAACACACTAAGATTGAAGGCGCTAAAAACCCGCAAAACAGGTTATTGGATTTTTTTTAGAAATTCTGGCCCTATCCGAAAACAAATATTTGTTTTCCATCAGAAAACCGGTCTAACTGTGAGAGACGGGTCTGCACACACGCCCATTCACTACCGTTTACTCAAATAAAGTATAGGTATGGAGATGACAATGATAATAATAATAATAATAATAATATAATAATAATAATAATAACAATAACAATAACAACAACAAATCCACCTAGGGAGTACACGACCTTGCAGGTGGAGCTTGAGCACCCCGATGAGCCTTAAAGCTATGTCAGTGGTAGCCTAGCTACCGGTAGGGCCTCCCTTGCTGAATAGGTTAAAGGTGAGGGGTCAGACGAAGAAGTACTCCATTTTGAGGAGAGTGGGAAGTGAGTAGAGAGGGAAGGGTCATGAACCTTTGGACTTCCTGTTGTCGGCCCATAGAGGGTACAGGAGAGAAACTGGGTTGGCCCACCAGGCCACTGATTAGAGTGGAGGCCCGAACCTTGCATTAGCCAGCGAAGGAGGCTGCCTTCAGCAGTCAGCGAAAATCCCGTAGGGTTAGTAATGCCGACTGGCGATCGGAGGAACCCCTTGCTGGGCCCTGCGGGGGGATGCCCCGAGGCCACTGTGGGTCGCAGTAACGGATGGCAGGAAACAACCCAAGGTTAAGTGTGATCTGTGAACTCGAACTTGCGTCCTGCGAATCTTTAATTTAAACCAATGAGCAAATGGGTAGAACAGAAATGCAATGAATCTTAACGTGCCTTGTTCTACCAATATCCCATACCTGCTCAGAAACCGAGCTAATGTCACTTTGTCGACGTCTGGCCATCCCACGGATGTTAATCCCAGGGACCCAGAGCCGGCAGTAGCTCGAAGCCATCTTCAGAGATGGACTCGCGATGAATTAAAGGAGGTGATGTGGTGCTTTTACTAAAGCTATGCAAAAGAGAAAAATCGGGGCTCAGAAATAGAAGTTTTCAAGGTATGGAGAGAGCGGAACCCAGATATGAGACCTACCGTAGACTCAAAGAAGCTTGCCAGTCAACGACGATACATACTCACCAGTGGAAATTTACAGCAGAACAACTTGCTGACATTGAGAGAAATGCGGAGTATGTACTTCGCTCGAACTATCCACATGACGAACATGTATGATGATGAACTATCCACATGACGAACATGAAAATGATGACCCGGGGAAGGTTCATCTCATTCCAGTGAAACACATGTCAGTGGTGAAAATTCATCTGGCAATGAATTACACGATAATGACATGATGCGAAATCTCCTTCGGCGCGAGTTAGAAGAGTTAGTCAACTTCCGTTTGAATCTCGCGAACCGTTGATACGAAAATGCCAAAGCTAAAAGAGTGATAGAAACAGTGAATTCTGTCTTAAATGAGGTGTAGAGACCCCAGGCAGAGATCTAGATATTACTGAAATCAATCACATCATGTATGCAACTGGATATCTAGTATCTCAGATAATTTGGGGCCAGCCAAGAACACCGACGGCCGACAGCAAAACAGAGTAAACAGCTCTGTACTCCCATGGATGAAGAGAATTGTGAAACGGATAGCCGACACTTGGCGTGAAATATCCCTCCTAGCCGAGAAATCTTCTAAGTCAAACCACACGTATAAAGTTCAACAAAAAATACTCCATGTTGAACACAAATACCTAATTGACAATGACACAACAAGGCTAATGGTAGTTGAGAAGAGAAAATTCAAAGCATAGGCTAAACGAATTAGAGGTTACAAACGCAGAATAGATTTCCGTGTACAGAATAGGTTGTTTGAAACAGACGCGAAGAAATTCTATTTCAACCTGACTCAGAAACAGAATGGAAATGCTGTCACTCCTTCAAAAGATGATGTCGAGGCCATTTTGGGCAGCAATCTGGGAAGAGAGCAGATTCTACAACAAAGATGCATCTTGGCTTCAATCTGAAGTTGATGCCGCAATGAACCTGTGGAAAAAAGTGGAAGATGTTCACGAATTCTCGGAAGAGGACCTCTTGCAAGCAATTAAGAACATGGAAACTGGAAATCCCCCGGGATTGATAAGATCCAGATTTATTGAATTAAGAAACTAACAGCATTACATCCGCATCTAGCAAAGGCTATTAATAAAATTTTAGGAAAATCCAAAGGAACTCCCGGAATGGCTCACACGCGGCATCACGTATCTGCTACCCAAAGAGGGAGACAGCTCTTTGGCGAAGAACTACAGGCCAATCACTTGTTACCAGTACTGTACTGTAACACCCCCCCCGTACACACGACCACTCATCGGTGTCGGCGGTGTTAATCTCTCTCAGGGCGTGACCCGACTCACCTGTGGATTCCCGTCTGCTGCAGGTTGCCTCATGTGCTCGGCTGGAATCTATTTAGGACGCATGCGTGACTGGGCATATTCATGCACTACACAGTAAAACGCTCTTTCATGATTTCTGAGTTTAATTCAAAGCAAATTAAAATAATCGGGTGAAGCCCCCTACAGTTCTTAATACTATCTTAACCTAACTTATAACTAGCTTAACTTAACAGTCCAACCCTTCCGGGTCATCGCACGGGCGCTCCGCCCCTCCGGGCGTCGGCATCGGCCCGGGTGTCGGGCGGCAGGGCAGCGGCGCTTCCCCCCGTTTCCTGGACCGGTCGGGCAGCTGGTGGCCGCGGCGGCGGTGTAGCGGCACGCGGCAGGCCTGGCTGCGGCGGCGTATGGCTGCGCGCGGGCGGCGTGCGCGACAGCGCAGCGGCGGCGGCGCGGCGCGTGGGCTGGCGCGGCGGCGACGACGGCGTGGCAGCGGCCCGGCGCGCGGCACTGTTGGCTGCGGCGCGGCGTATGGCTGCACGCGGGCGGGCGCGCGCGGCAGGCATTGACTGCGGCGGCGGCGGCCAGGAATCGCCACCACCAAAGCGTCTTTTAGCGGCGGCCGGCCCTCAGGCCGCGTCCGAACGCTTCTTCGTTCATTCGAGTATCGGCACTCACACGGTGTTCCGCCTCTCCCTTCGGCGGCACCTGAGCGGGCGGCGAGGTGGCGACGATGCGTTGCCGGCGGCGATCTAGCGTCTCGCGGCGGTCGTTACCATCGGACCCAACACCTCGGTCGTCGCTTACATCGGAAGGTAACACTCGCGGTCGTCGTTCGTCTCGGAATGGCTGAGTCTCGCGTTCGCAGCAACCTCCCTTGCTCGCGAGATCACATGTCTCACCCCCGCCTAGTGTTCGACTATTGGCGCAGCCAAACCGCGTGATGCGCGCCGTCCAATTGCCATGGGTCCATCGACGGTTGGAACCCGATTTCGAGTGGGCGTTCACGTCACCACGATTTCCGAGAAGACGCGGGTTGTGCTCTGACGCAGCGCTCGGAAATACCAGAGGTGTGGCAAACGGTCTTGAACAAAGGGAGGCGCTCCCATCGGCGGCTGGCGGCGACCCTTCGCGCACTCAGGTAGCGGAGAAACGCACATTTTCAGCCAGCTAAGTTTTCCCGGACTCCCTGTTATATAAAATATTCATCTCGCACACGCCGAAATTAGTACGTGTGCGACCGTCCCATTACAGTACAAAGTTATAACTTCAGCCGTAGCTGACAAAATGTACAGACATCTAGAGAAGAATCATCTAATGCCAGTTGAACAAAAAGGATGTCGTAAAGGTTCTTAGGGCTGTAAGGAAATCTTGCTACTGAATAAAGTCATCTTGAATGATGTAAAGAAACAAAAACGTAATGTGAGCATGGCTTGTATTGACTACAAAAAAGCCTTTGATAGTGTACCACACGATTGGATTTTGAAGACCCTGGAGATCTATCGATTTTATCCTAGACTTATTGAATTTTGCAAGGCTAGCATGAAGTTGTGGAGTACCAGGTTACTAATACAGAGCAGAAAGGAAGCATTAGAAACCAAAAGTATTCAGATCAACAGGGGTATTTTTCAAGGAGATTCACTATCCCTTCTGCTGTTTTGCATTAGTTTGATCCCACTATCTAGACAGTTGTCGCACACTGACTTTGGTTACAAGCTCCATGGTGATGAAAGGCCAGTATCACATTTGTTTTACATGGATGATCTGAAAGTGTTTGCTAAGAATGAAGCGATTCTCTCCCAAATGCTGTCTGTTGTGAATGACTTTAGCAGTGACATCTGCATGAAGTTTGGTCTTGACAAATGTGCAAAAATCAATTTAAAAAGAGGCAAACTGATAACGTCAGAGAGCATTGAAGTTGATATGCACACTGCGATTCAAGATCTTGAGCCAGGTAAAACTTACAAATATCTGGGCATTGAAGAATGTGAGACAATCTCGAACGACACAATGAAAGAGAGAATTCGCAAGGAGTATTACAGAAGAGTGAGACTTGTCCTGCAGTCTGCTATGAACTCCAGGAATAAAATATCTGCAATTGGTAGTCTGGCGGTGCCTGTAGTAGAGTACAGTTCCGGACTAGTGGACTGGACTGAGCAAGAAATCCGCATCATGGATCGAAAAACCAGAAAACTGCTAACAATGCATCATGTCGCCCACCCTCGAGCTGATGTACTTTATGTGTCACGTAAGGAAGGAGGAAGAGGCCTTAGACAAATTGAAGCCTCCTGACATAATGCAATAGTTGGAATGGGAAAGTATGTAGTCAGTCATCAAGATGACTCTCTAGCGAGGCAGGTCATGAAATCTGACCGAAGAATGGGAAACAGAGGCATTGTTAGTGCAGCAAAAAGCTTTGCAAAGAAAACTATGCAAGAAACGTCAAATAACACAGACACTGAACTTCTGGTACTACTAAACATGAAATGTGAGACACAAAAAATGTTAAAGAAGTCGCGGAGGGACAAACCCCTCCATGGACAATGTCTAAAAAGAATGGACAAGGTGCAGATCAATAATGATCAATCATTTTATGTGGCTTAAAAGGGGAAGAATGAAGCCAGAATCGGAAGCAGTTCTAGTAGCTGCTCAAGATCAGGCGTTGAGAACACGACATTATGATAAAGCGGTTCTCAAAATTTCCCAAGATGATAAGTGCCGAATTTGCGAGGAGGAAGTAGAAACCATTGATCATATTGTCTCAGCTTGTCCAATTCTAGCAAAGACCGAATACTTGAAAAGACACGACACGGTGTATAGTTACTTCCACTGGCAGATCTTTCCGCCCTCGAAATTCCAAACACATGCGTCAAGTGGTACGAACACTCACCAAAACCGGTGACATCGGTTGGATTGTGTACAATATTGTGCGACCAACAAATTCAAACGGATCGCACGATAGCAGCAAAAAAACCGGATATTTTTATCCGGGATTTTGAGAAAAAATCGTGTCTACTTGTGGATGTTGCTGTGCCTTGCGATCAAAATGTCGTAACCAAGGAGGCAGAGAAACGTCTTAAATACAAGAGTTTGGAAATTGAGATCAGCCGAATGTGGGTCGTAAAAGCACAGGTCGTACCGATAGTTATTGGAGCTCTGGGATTTGTTCCGCAAAATTTGTGTAAGAACTTGGCTAAACTTCCAGGTCATTCAAAGGACTGGGAAGTGCAAGAAATTGCTTTATTTGGCACAGCTCACATTTTGCGCAAAGTATTGTAGAGGCACCGACAGTCCCTAGATCTGCTCCTTAGGTAGCTGGTTGCAACCTGGAGAAGATTTTATACTCAGCCGACTCATAACATCTGTAGTCGTGATATGGAGCAATAATAATAATAATCATAATAATAATATGAATATGAATATGAATACTAATAGGCCGGTCTCGACCGCCGAGATTGCTAAAGCAGTAGTGATGTGGCGATCTTGTACGTAAGGATCACGGTTTCGAGTTCCACCTCGGGTGTGTGTGTGTCTGTGTATGTCTCTTTGTGTATGTCGTCCATTTATCCTTCACGATCATCACCATTTCATCTTCCATCTCCCCAGGACTAACAACCCTTGGGGATAAAAATCGGATTAAACCTAATCCCTTGATGAATCACATGAACTTGGCACCGAGAATTGATACTGATCCCCGATAAGTGCAAGTGCATGGCTGCGTGGCCCAAGACGGCCTATTCTCGAACAATAATAATAATAATAAGAAGAAGAAAATTAATAATAATAATAATAGTACATTTTAGAGCTTGCAAATGATTGTTCGTTGATAAGTTACAGGTGCAAATATCTTTAAACAGCATTCTAAATATAGCGCAGTAAATAATACGTTTCTTTTAGGTAGAAAACTATATAGCAAAATATAATAAACAATACAAATACAATAAAGAAAATATAATGAAAACTCGAAATGCAGTACAACGAAAGAAACGTTGAAAGTAAATAATGCAATTAAGTGAATACTTATATGACAAATAATACCGAATAAAATTCTACAGATACTAATACTTCTATTCTGCCAATATTCATGCTAGTATACTTGTGCAGTATTACAAATGACTAAATTATATACATCTATGTCCCTCAACCAAAGTGTTTTTGACCAAATAAATAAACGACTACCTGGAATACTTTGTGTACTGTTCAGTCATTCTCCTAGTTAATTACGCGTAAATTTAAGTCAACATTGACAATAACTCTTTTCTTTGAATTTTTTTGTACCGTCCCCACTTTTGTGAATCTCGAAAGAACATTCAAATACTAGGTGGTCCACAGACTCCAAAAACTATAAGCGATACTACTCAAGAAACTCTTATCTAAGGAAGTTGAATATTATATCCACCCCACATCTGCAAATCAAGCTATCACCGACCAACTTTCAGTTCTATGTGAAATAAGGCGTTTGAAGAAATGTTGATTTTAGTGCAGCAGGGATGCTCTGCGAATTCGTTATTGTCGGACTGACTCCGAGGAATTTTTGTACATGGCGCGCATGCAACAAGACCACTGTTTTGTCTTCAAATGTGCATAAATAAATCGCTTCTACGCTCCACTTGGCGATGATATCGGGTCACGAACTACCTCTGTCGCAAATCACCTGCATTTGTTAACCCTCGTTCCATAACTGCTAGTTTATATCAAATTCCATACCTGGGGTCGTTTTGGACCCCAGGCTTTGCTCACATTGGAAGTAGTAAACATGAATGTGTACTGCAACATTCCGGGTGTAAATAATTGATTCTATGTATAAATCCCTTTTCTAAGTTATTTTTAATAACATGATAAATATAATCTATTCAAAGTAAATATTTCTTATAAAGAATATCCTACAACGTCCGTAGCCTCCATTGTTGATTCATAATATTTGCGACATAGTAATAAGAATTTGAAAAAGTTATTTAGAGACAAATAAAATATCAGACAAAACTTTACGGTATCAATAACGTTTTTTGAAGTACATGTCAATATGTTTGAATTAGGAATGGGAAAATTACAGCCTATACTTTAAATCAAACAGGTGCCATGCAACAAAAAAATAATAACTCTCTAATGAAATTATGAAAATTTGTGAAAATGGTTTGGTATCTACTTGATAGTGCCCAAAGGCAGATCTAGAAGACCGAAATTATCCTTCTAATATTCAAGAAAATATTAACAAATTAATGATTGTGGAGTCCAAAAAGACCCCAGATATGGTATGAAGGTTAAAAATCAGCTGCTTATTGGAGTGTCCCAATGCCAGAGCAGCTTCCCTAAACAAACTCCACCCTCAGAGCAATTTCTTACTCGGCGAGGTATAGTCTAGGAATTGTGGCAGGAGCGTTTGCTGAGGCGGCGGCGCATCATTAGCGTAAGCGCAGGAGCCAACACACACACACACACACAAGAAACCGCGTGGGCGAAAGCCACAACCGCTCCCCTACCTCACCCTCCGCCCTTCGGCTCCAGCGGCATCATCTTCCCTCCCCGGCGGTGAACTCAATACTCCCACAACCCTCGCGGTCGCTATTGTTGGCGCGAATTCGCAGAAAGGAAAAGTTACCTGCCCTCCGGGTTTCCGACGCGGGAGTGCTCTGTAGGAGGACGAAGCCGTCGGGAGTGGTGGCGACGGACTCGGTGTACACTCGCGCGAAACACACGAAAGACGCACACGAAAAAAATGGAACTTGATGTTTCGGATGCGGTACTGGATTTGTAGGTCCACGCCCAGCTAGTCTGCCATTTGGAATTAGTTCAAAGATTTACATAATAATTAAATTTGTTCAAAGAATTGGTCGGCCCGACCGGGATTCGAACCCGGGCCTTCTGGTTTACGCCCAGCTGCTCTGACCACTAAGCTACCGAGTCAACCAACCCTTTGAACAGTTTTCACGAGCGCACTATCGCTCCTTATATGTATATATAATTGTCACCTTTCCCGTCACCTTGTTGGAAGCTATACGCTCGGAGAATATCTTCCGCAGTCATATAGAATCAACACCCAGGTTACTTGGTAACATGGTCACAATTTGGAGTTTATCAACATCCCCTGGGTGTTGATTCTATATGACTGCGGAACATATTCTCCGAGCGTATAGCTTCCAACAAGGTGACGGGAAAGGTGACAATTATAGATTTACATAATATTTTCTGGTGTGGCACGAGTATTTATTAATCACCATCACCTCTGAGAGAGGAATAGAAATGAATTCCATCAATAGCATAAAATGCAAGTAAATCTCTGCCATTTCTATTGTGATTTTAAGTTTGGATAGGGTACAATCTGGTATTGTTAAGTTCTATATCTTGTGTTTTTAATTTTTTATGAATTGCAATTTAGCGTTCTTTGTGTGCTATTGCACTTCTTGTATTTCGTTGTTATGTTTGAATTTTAGGTCAACAAATAATTAAAAAGTAGTGGGATCTTGCCAGATAAAATTATTTATTTTAAAAAGAGTAAGCTCTGTAATGTAATAAATTGATAAATCTCACCTCAAACTGATCCTGTTATTGCATGCGCGTTAATGTCAGTGCGGCATGGGTGCAGATATAAGCAACATTTGTTATATACGCACAATGTAGCTGGAGTGTTGGAAGTATAACTACTGTTATTATTCAAAGATACAGACGAATTGTAAACGCTCTGATACTTTTCTAGGAATTATGAAGTGTTTATATGAAATATAAGCACATACAATTATTTTGCGTAAACGCGAGTACTAAAATTTGTACGGACTTTTGCATCCAAAATAACGGCGTGATTTTGCCCCACAATATACATACGTGGAATAAAAATTCTACGTGATACACGTTTTTAGATGTAATTTTCCTGTGATGTTCATTTTCTACTATTTCCTATTTCACTTACAACTTTCGAAACATTTTATTATAATAAAACAAACGTTTTGTTACATGAGCGTGCAATTTTTTTCATAGTTGCAACAAGAGTGTGCATATTTACTTCTAAATCACATACGTTTAGCATTTTTTAATTTCTCCTTACTGAGTAGAGAGAAAATTATATAATGCTGCGCGAAAAAAACCGTGAATTTTCGGAAGAAAATCTCCAATTACAGGGCCCTGATAAAAAGTAGTGGATAAATACAGTTGCCAAATTTAGAAACAAAATTCTCTGAGACGTGATGTAGGCAGAATACTTATTTTTGTGGGACCTCGACACCGAAAAATCGAATGACGGCAAAACGTCTGTCTATTCGTCCGTGTATTCTTAGTCCGTCTCTCTGTGAAAAACGCTAGCGACTTCACCATTTAGCCAATTTTCTCTGAAATGTATATTCCCCATTCAATCTGGCTCATGTCACGACCCCTTGAATTTGAAACCGATATTTCAATTTTGCTGAGTACTTTACATGGAGCCCTGGGACATTTCAAAACTTAAAAAAATGGCTCTATTGTTTTTAATTAAATTTTGTTGTTGGATAGTGTGAAGGACGTGTGAAGGAGAATGGTGCAGTTCTCAAGTTCATTAAAAACACATTTTTTCGAAAATTGTTCAAAATTGTATTCTGTGTCTTCCTTCTTCTTCTTCTGCACTTCAAGGGTTAGGTTCAAGAACCTGTTCCAGTGTTCACTTCCTTCTGGGCCTTCCTACATCTTTTCTTCCTCTGCAGTCCACTGCGAGTGCTGGCAGTCTGCTATCGGTAATTCGTATAAGATGTTCATACCATCTTTTCTGATTTCTTTCCAGTTTCTCCAGTAGTGATTCGACCCCCCAGTTTATTTCTTATATCTGTGCTTTTCTTTTTACCTAGGATATTATAACCTAGAGTGTTTCTCAAAAATTTCATTTCAGCTGCCTGGATTTTAGAGTTATCTTTTTTTTATGTTACTCTTGTTTCATCTCCATACATTAATACTAATACTGCTACTGTGTTGAAGAATTTTATTCTTGTTTCTAACCTTGTTTTATTTTTTAGATGCCTGTGTATCGTGCCGGATATATTTCTAAATTTATTTAATCTTTTATCTAAATCTATATCTATTTCAAACGAGATGTGGCAACCTAGATATTTGAAATAATTTACCTGTTCTATACTCTTTCCATCCATCACAATCTTTGTTCTCACTGGGTATTTTCCTTTATATTCCATAGTTTTAGTTTTTTCTTTTTTAGATATTTTAAAACCATATTCTATTGCAGTTTGATTTAATCTATATACTGCCATTTGCATTTTGTCTTCAGAGTCCTGTATAATCACTTTGTCATCTGCATAGAAAATAGAATTTAAAAATATTTTCCTAAAATAGATCCCTCGATCTATATTTAATTTCCATATTCTAAACATGTCGTCCATGTATATATTAAAAAGTGTCGGTGATATGTAACAGCCCTGTCTTACACCTTTGTTGGTGGGAATCTCTTCTGTCAATTTTCCTTATATAACCAGCTTAATGCTCGTTGTTTCACATAGTCCTTTTATCACCTCTATCAAGTGTTTTGGATACCCCCTTCTTTCCATTATGTTCCACAGAAGTCTTCTATTGACATTATCAAAAGCTTTTACTATCTCCACGAATGTTAGGTGTGTTTCACAGTTGTGTTCGCGTCTTCCTTCTATTATTCTTTTTAATGTGAAAATGGCACCTGCAGGTATCTTTCTACAACATATTAAAGATAGAGATATTTTTTAATAAAAACTGTTACTTCAAGATAGATTTTGAAATAAGATCATGTACAAAATGTCAGTAATTTTCGTGTACGTTTGCGTGAAAACGGGCTAGAATGTACGTGCTGTTTTAGCATCACTATTTTGTTTTGTCAAATAGTTATTTCTGGACTGAGAATATTTTGGTCAAGGAAATTTTGCGGATATTCTAGATCTTCTAGACGATAGCTTGTCTTTTGCGCTTGCAGGCGCCTTCGAAAGAAAATTAACGTTAAAAGCCCTTTTCTCTGCTTTGACAGCGATAATCCAACGATCGCCCTTCATCTTTCCTTTCTCATCTTTGTTCTTTCCTCTTCACCTATACATTCTCTCTCTCTCTCTTAAATGCACTTCTGAAACCCGAGTCGCGTGACCAGTAGAGAACCTAGAACTTGTCGCGGCTGCGGGGTAAGTGTGTGTGTGTATGTGTGTGTGTGTGTGTGTGTGTGTGTGTATATATATATATATATATATATATATATATATATATATATATATATATATATATATACAGGGTGTCCAGAAGCTCCCGTTACAAAAGAATACCCCAAATTCTGTGTTGCACGTCATGAAAAATGGCAGGTCCAGTTTTTCCGAAAAAAAATTTTGTCTTTGAGAAAATTGAGTTTAAAAGTCACTTCCGGGCCGCGAAATTCAAACCGGCCGCTACGACACTGCAGACGGCGGCGACTCCTTCTGCCCGGAGCATTTCCTCGTTTCTCCGCATAAACGGTGAAACTGTCGAGTAATATTCTGTATAAAAATAATAAAAGCATCGCGTGGCTTACACTATACGTTAATAGTATACGCTAATACGTTAATAGTATAAAATGTTTGAAGGTTCTGTTTAATAAATATTTTAAATGTACTTATTGAAAATTCATTTTTGTTCAAAATGATAGCCACGGTACACGGCGGCGTAAACGTAAATGATGAACACATCCAACACATGAAAAATATTGAATCTCCTGGAATGCTCGAATTGTTATTTTTAGCACATATTCATATGAACTAGTGCCTTGGGCTTAAGACATGAAGATTATTCTAAATGTCGTGACAAACAAAAAACGGTTTCGGAAATGAAATATTTGTTCATGAAAATACCAAGTTTATTGATGTTCTCTGGAATTTGAATTGATCTCCTGGCTGTCATATTCTGAATTTTCAGACTAACAATAGTTTAATTTTAACTTATATTAATTTAGCTGGTTTAGATAATATGATATTAATAATTGCACAATTTATTGTACTTCATATTTCAGTTGATCGTTATTACTTCTGTTTACTCTAAATTTTAAAAGTGTATCTCTAGTATAAATCAATAGTTGTCGCCAATGACCACAGATTTTTTAAAGCGACCTTAAATAAATAAATAATAGCCAGATTTAGACTTCTCGATAAATGACTGCACGATTTATCTAAAATGAAATTGATAGATGTCAATATTTCCCCCAAAATGAATGTATCTTTCCTAATTAAAACTATCAGTCGGTACAGTAAAATACCCATAAACTCCTAATACTACCCGTCAAATTTTCTCTCTTAAGTAATATGTGGTACAGAAAGATACACTTTCTGCTGTCACAAAAATGCATTGCGAAATACCTGTTTTTGCAAAATATGCTAGTGTGTTCTATGTGGAATATCTATTTGCAACAAACGGCAAATACTACCCATTTCTCTAAGTTGAATAAACATTCTACCCGTCGTTTTCCTTTTCCACAAGAAAGATGACAGCATGTCTCTGTCCTAAATCTTCGAGTTTCTTCGTGAAATTACTTCATGAGGTAGTTGACGACGTGTTTCATTTGCAATGTAGTCAGCAAATACGTGCATAAATGAGTGAAGGGCCATTTCTTCGATTTAATAGTATCGATGCCTATCCCGGATTCCTCTAATGCCTATTTTGTAGAACGATGTAATTCAGTTCTCTTTGCAAGCGAATGTCTGCAGTACGGAATTATTTACTTCTTAGCGTTTTCTAATTAAAGGAAGGACGGGTATCAAGGCTACTACATTGTACAGAATGTAAGAGAGTTGAAATAGTTTACTTCAGGGACATTGTAGTAACTTTCAATATTTTTCTTTGATATTTCCGTAATGTACAATCACGAAAATAGGCAAACAGGAAAAACTTTTTTATGCAAGAGAATAAATTTTTATCCCCAAAGATGACTCCATGCAGGTGCTTATTCAGTCATGACCACTCTGCGGGCAAGGCCATGAACTTCGCAATCTGCTGATTTGAAGCAAAACTGACACGCGGCTAATAGGCGAATCACTTGATGGCGGTGGCAGGTTCACGTGCCTCTTTGCCATACGATATAAACCACGATGTGACGCGACCTAGCAACTGACAAATGCAAGGACATCAACCATACTACGGGCTGTGAATTGCACCGGTCCGGTTCCCTCAGTGAACTTCGGTCGAACTTTTGCGTGCAAGAATGAGTTCTTTTGAAATATTTGTACACCACGGAATGCAACATCAGTCTTTTCAGTTTTTTACCCTTTCACCTCAGGAATATACTAGTTTTCTATTTTTTATTCATTGGCGCATGGCACATAAAGCAACGCCATTTTATCTGTTAATATTCACCTGTGGGATTGATTAATTGTCCACGTGCCTCCTATAAAGATTCTTCAGATTCGACCTGCATCTCCACAAAATGACTGCCAAAGGCATCAATTCGAATGCCGTGCCCGGAGATAATCAATAAACTCGGTACTTTCATGAACAAATATTTCATTTCCGAAAATTTTTTGTTTATCACGACATTTAGAATAATCTTCATGTCTTAAGCCCAAGGCACTAGTTCATATGAATATGTGCTAAAATAACAATTCGAGCATTCCAGGAGATTCAATATTTTTCATGTGTTGGATGTGTTCATCATTTACGTTTACGCCGCCGTGTACCGTGGCTATCATTTTGAACAAAAATGAATTTTCAATAAGTACATTTAAAATATTTATTAAACAGAACCTTCAAACATTTTATACTATTAACGTATTAGCGTATACTATTAACGTATAGTGTAAGCCACGCGATGCTTTTATTATTTTTATACAGAATATTACTCGACAGTTTCACCGTTTATGCGGAGAAACGAGGAAATGCTCCGGGCAGAAGGAGTCGCCGCCGTCTGCAGTGTCGTAGCGGCCGGTTTGAATTTCGCGGCCCGGAAGTGACTTTTAAACTCAGTTTTCTCAAAGACAATATATATATATATATATATATATATATATATATATGTGTGTGTGTGTGTGTGTGTGTGTATGTGTGTGTGTGTGTATGTGTTCTGCTGGGGTAAAAGATGGAGAGGGGAAAGCCGAAAAAACCTAGTGTAGCTTGGCGCCGAATCTTACGTTACAGCCGACGAGGATTATCGTCATCTTTCGGGATTCATTATCCCAATACTATAATATGCATTTCTTTTCGGGTCTAATGACCTCAGTAGCTAACGGACTCAGAATCAATACTATCTCACTCAGTCTCACTTGCTGCGTATTGTCCAGATGTGTTTGAAGAGAGCAGCAAAACGACTGCGGCGCTGCGCGGCGCGGACTTTGCAACGCGCAGTGGGTGTGGTCAGTCCAGAGAGAAGAAAGCAACAAAACAGAGCGGCGGCGTTGTCACTTTGAATCGATGCACCGCGTATGCAAAACAGCCAGCCACTGTGGGTGAGAGTGCAACTAAACGAAAGGCGTAGAGGCTGCGCCTCGCACCGACTGGTAGGAAATTGTGGAAGGACAGGCAAAATCAGCGTGGGTGGAAGAGAGAGCGGTCAGCAAAAAGAAGCTTGAATTGCTGCACGTGAAGAAACACACTACGAGGCCGTAAATTGAAGTAACTGGCCTGATGTATTTTAAAGCAAAACAGACGTGCTGAAACGCAATGCGAGAGGAAGACGAATCTATGAAAAAAGGAATGAATGGCTGTTGTGCCTGTTGAGGGAAATAATTATATAACATAAAGAAAAGCAAACAATAGTAAAATGGAAAAAAGAGTGAAAAAATAAAAATATGTCGAAGAAAAATATATAGATTAAATATATCTAGCAAATATTAGAAGCAGAAGTAGTAGGGGGGTTTAGGAATTGAAGCATTGGCTGGAACGTTGTAAGCGACATATTCTAAATTTTACAAGAGAGGACAAAATCAATAATATTTTAAACTTTACCTGTTATCGGTGCTATATGCTCTTCTGACATATGTTGGTATTTTAAAAAATGTGTTTTAGCAAGAAAAGTGCCCCAGAGAGAATATTATCCGGCTTACAAATGAATATAATTTGATTCCATGGAACAACGTTTCATATCCAGAACACACAGAACGTTGTTATTCTAATACTAGTTAAATGTGGCGTCGCCAACGCTGTAAACTGTTTTAAAAGTATATCCAAGTGTTGAAATTTCTTTCATACTTCATTTCTCTCATGCGTAGCTTTGTTCATATACGTTCTTGGAGTATCTGGCATTGGACTTACCAATGAATCGTAGTATCTGTTAATGTTATACTGCAGTTCCAAAAATTCCCAACTGCCTTGTATTTTAACTCCAAACGGGAAATGAACTGGTCATATTGGAATTTCAAAATTATAATCGCTATAAAAAATCCTTACAGGTACATGAATGATGCGACAGCACAGCTAAATTTTTTACGTTTTGTTTTCTAATACGAACATACATAATTAGCTGTAAGCTGTTGCTCTGAGTTATTCTGTAATGTTAATATAATATCATTCTCCATTCGTTTGCAAAATTCTCTACAACTACATTTGATTCCCCTAAGTTGCTTAACACCCATATTTTTGTCCCCTATTTAAGATTTTAAAACACCACAAACCCGGTCTGATTTTGGTTCTAAAAGTGAATATATATAAGCATTATTGTGTATGTTATGTGTGTAAGTTTTAAGTCACATTAAATTGAAAGTCGATCTTTGCACGTTTAAGAAATGAATTGCTTAGTATTTACAGTTTTTGTTTCCTTCGTATTCACTTCACGTTCTTCAAATTTAATGTTCCAAAGTTAGTTCCAAATTCTACTTTACACTTCACTACAACTACAAGACTTCAGAATTTACTACACATTCTGCGGGTGATATTCATTTAGTTTTTTCTCGTTTATCAATAATCAGTGTTGCCATCCTCATGGAAGAAAATGTATTGTCGCGGACTGAAAATAACCACGGAATAATGTGGTTTAATCAACGCCACTTAAATAGATCTGTTTAGGTGGCGTTGGTTTCATTCCCTTCATACAAAGATCATAGATCAAAACACGAAAAAACACGTTTGACAATTTCTTGGAATCTAATGGCCGGATCAAAAAACAATTATCAGTTCCCCAACAGGGGACCGAAACGCGTTCAATGACACCCCATATGTCTCGATCGGTGCACGGGAAGTGGTCTATCTATGCGACACGGTAATCTCCACACACTCACGGTATATAGGAGTTCACTCAAATACTATATAGGGATAGTACTTCTGGAAATTATAAAACGGCACGAATATTCCAGAACGTCTCATTGCTTTACAAAGTTAATTGTGCAATGCTAGCCATAAATTCCATAATTTGAAATGCTTCACAACTATCTAATACATTGATTTGTTAATTACAAATTGTTTAATTTCAATTCTAAATATTATGTGAAGCTGTACTCTAAAAATTCTTGAAAACATATTTATTACCCTTTCTGAGTTCATGATTGTGTTATTCAGATCTGAAGATAAGCATTTCTTGTTTACTTTGTGTCCTACCACCTCCACCCATCATCATCACCCTATCACGTCATTCAGTAATCCATGCAAAATGGCAGGAGATCCTTAATGCGATCTTAGTTGGATAATAATAATAATAATAATAATAATAATAATAATAATAATAATAATAAAATGTAATGGCACAATGCCTAAGAGACCCACATTCTGAAGTTCATTTCGACTCTGAGAACGTCATACACTGATGTGCTGGAATGCTCAATGTTCATCACAACTTGGTGCACGGAACTTCTCAAAGGGCTGCCCTTTCAGGCTACAATATTTTCGGCACTAAATCCTACCCTGCATTTACAGGATACATTCTGAAATTTACACACCAGTTTAATTATATTGATGCTATTATCTTCCGCGTAAACGAATTATAACTCAGCAAGCATAAGCTTTGGCGTATACAACGTTGTTTCACCCACCTCGTTTGGACTGCTTTTTTATTTCTAGAGCTTATTACTCTTCTCCGGAATCTCTACATATTTTTTTTACATTACGCTTTCACTTTTCGACATTCCTTCTTCTTTTCTTGTCCCTATTGACAGTGGACGGTGAAATACGTATACGCTCGTTTCGTGTCATCTCGCCTGCTGTTTCCACATTAGACAATAGACGTGAAGCCAGATTTTTCCTGTAAAAATAAACTTAACCATTCTAATAAAATGTCAATGAAGAAAATATTCATTTATAACATTCCATAGAAGACAGCAAATTGAAAAAATGTGTGGCTTATAAAGTTCTTCCAGCTTCAATTAAATGTTATTGAAAGTGGGTAAAATAAAACTATTGGCGTCAAGAAGTACAATTTGTCCAAATTGAAGAAATGTGATTAAATGAGCTAATATGTATATGGAGACAGGATTAAAGAATGCTTATTATTTATCTGATCAAAGCTCACTAGTTTTACGTTGAAGAAATAATTTAAGAAAATAAATGTAAAAACGTGAAGATCTGACAAAAGTGCCTCATGAATCAGTATTCTAAACATAACACAAAAGTGTTCTGCTTCAGCTGACCTGTACCTCCTCACCACATACTCTCAATCACTGGAAATTCTTTTTCCTTCTCCTGTCTTCCTCTGTTTCTTCACTTCGTACTGAATGGCAGTGGAAGTGCAACGCGCCTGAGTGGAGCAGGTCAGCGCGGGGGGGGGGGGCTTCGTGGAGTGAGGGTGGATGTGGAGGGGGGAGCAGGTCAGTGGGAGCGGCGAGCGTGGTGCAGCGACCGCCACAGCGTGAGCGTCGCCGCCTCCAATGAATAAATATGAGCGAGCGCGGGGGCGTGGCTCGCTGGAGCGTCGACTGTCGCAGCTCGAGGACGCTGGTGGGGATGGATGCGGCGGTAGGAGCCGCGCCGGGCCGACGCGATGGCGCTCTGCTCTCCAGGAAGCCCAAGTACTCTCCTGGCGGAGTCGATGATGTAACGGTTAGCATACCGGATTATTATCCCCAAGTTCGCGGGTTCAAACCCGATCGATGTGTTAAGGGCGGATTGTGTTAAGATCGGATTGTTACGGGCGGAAAAATCCTTCGTACACTTTCCTTCGAAGGGGAAGTAAAGCCGGCTGTCCCACGTTAGTAGATTACTGTATCTAAAATATCCTCAAGCCTAAATGAAGGCTCTGAGCTAAATTCAAATTCCCTGTTTCGTCCCCCAAGTACCTTCTTTCTCCTCTAGTTGGTGAAAGGAACGTAGCAATATTCGTGTGGTCCGACGGAAGAGCAGGCCTCATGGCCTGAGTCTCGCCACATAAAATAAGGCATCAATTCAATTTAATTCTCATCTCGCATGAGCGAACGCTCAATAATGTGCAGGACACGAGACGAAAGATGAAATGACGGTAAAAGTTTGAATGATAGGGTGTCTAATTTTCTAATATTTATCAAATTATCTAATACGTTGAAGTCTGTGTGTTGGAGAAGAAACATGTTTGTAATATCCTGATGTGAACGTATTTGAAAATATATATAATTTTTATGGCAGGAACTTTTATTTTTAGATTTTTAGTCCAGATGTATTTTAGACTATAATTTTTAATTAAACATATTAAAGCCTGATCAATGTGTGTGGTTTCAAAATATTTAATTAAAAATGACAGTCTAAAATAAATCTTCACTAAAAATTTAAAAATAAAGAAAAGATAACTCATTTTCCTTTTTGCATCAGTTGAAGATGCATGTAATAATCAAATGCACGTACGTTTTTCTTTGCGATTTACACTAAAACTCTTCTTAATTAAATCGAGTAATATAAGCGAAATTGTTATCTATACCAATTACCTATTCACTATTATCGCTGTAAGAAGTTTAATATATAGTTCGATCTCCATTAATACAATATTTTATTCTAAAAACATAATGAAAATCTTCATTAAATTTTACCATTATTTTGAAGGAATTGTTATTTGCTGCAGGTAGAGGGCGTGAGTGAAGAAACAGATGAAGTGGCAAGCAGTGCCAGAACATCAGAGGTGGAGGAAAGAAAGAAGGTGAAGCTATGAGAGAAGCAGATCTAGGTGTGTGCATATACAGATTTTTGTTTACGAGGGCACAGAATTTCTCAGAAGATGCGATGCCTTCATTCATAAGCGTGCCACCAGTCGCGCACCATTGGCTTGATTGGTGCTGGAGAGGTGCGCTGAGAAATATTTCTGAAGCAGTACTTGTTTCTTTTCAGAATTATTTTGTAAAAAATATGTTAAGTCTTTTGTTTTATTTATGGTTAGTACGAATTCTGAATATGAGTTCAATATACTGCTTTCATTAGTGGGAGTGGCTCATTTGGAAATCAGCATGCTACAAAGAGTAAAAATGTAGACAAAAACATGAACACATACAGAAATAACATATTATCTCAGTAGGAGAAGTACGCTACTTCTGGACCAGTGATGACGTCACGAGCCCCCGTGACGTCATGACCCCGTGACGTCATGACCCCGTGACGTCATGACCCCATGACGTCATGACCGGGTGACGTCAGGGACCCGTGACGTCATGGCCGCGTGACGTCAGGACCCGAGGACGTCATGCCCGGGTGACGTCAGGACCCCGTGACGTCATGACCCCATGACGTCATGACCGGGGACGTCATGGTCGGGAGGACGTCAGCACTGGTCCAGAAGTAGCGTCGATGTGCGCGTGGCTGAAGTGGTGCCTGTTGCACACACGTCGACAGCGGGGGGGTTGAGCGCACGTGGGTGGCTGTGGGGGTGGGTGGGGGGAGGAGGAAGAGGGGGAGGTGGTCTTCAAAAAGCCCGCTCGGCCGGGGCGCGAACCAGCGAGGTGCGGTGTGGGAGGCCGGCACGCTAGCCCTGCGCTACGGCAGCAGGCTTAGAAGTGGAGGCGAGCGAGGGGATGGGAAGGTGCGCGCGCTTGGGCGGGGCGCGCGTGCGACGGTGGCGCGCCCTGTGAGCGAACAGGGAAAGGGGACCGCGCGACGGTGGCGCGCCCTGTGAGCGGGCAGGGAAAGGTGACCGTGCGACGGTGGCGCGCCCTGTGTGCGGACGGGGGCATGCGACCGCGCGACGGTGGCGCGCTCTGTGAGCGGACGGGGGCATGCGACTGTGCGACGGTGGTGCGCCCTGTGCGCGGGCAGGGGAAGGAGAATGAGAAAAGGAAGACATGCAGTGGCGGCGGAGGAGCCGAGGGATGTCTTTGCACAGAGAGGTGTCACCAGAGACAAATAAAAACCACAATGAAATGAATATGATCATGTTTATATTTGTCATACAATATTTATATATATATATATATACATTACAAGAGTCTTAGTTGGGGAAGGAAGGACGAAAAGAAATATGTCCTGGAAACACGCTTCATGGGAGTAGTTGGGACAGCCTCTCGTCCAACAGCCACCTCAGATCCCGTAGTGTTGTGAAACACGTACGGTTTCTGAGGAGGTGCGGCAAGGCCCCTAACAACGCCTCCGTGAAGGCGTGTACCTGCTCCCTGACATACTGCTCTTCGTCAGGGTTGGAGGCGTCGTGACCTGCAACGACAGCGTAGGGGGTCAATGCGGGTAGTGTGGGGGTGGTGGACGGTGGAGTGTCCCAATTGGAACAGGGAGAAGGCGAGGTGGGGGGAAAACAAAGTTGGGGCATGTCGTGGCGGGGAGGGTGGAGGCGGAGGAGATGGAGTGGGCCGGGGAGGTGGAGCGGAGGTGGGTGCAGAGCGGAGATGTTCCCGCGGTGGTGGTGATATCAACGAGGGAAGGAGGAGGAGGAGGAGGAGGAGGAGCAGGAGCAGTATCAGGTAGAGGAGCAGGAGGAGGGGGTGAACGTGCAGGTGGGGGAGCAGGCGCAGCAGGTAGAGGAGCATCAGAAAGGCGAGTTGGGAGGAAAACCAAGTTGGAGCATGTCGTGTCGGGGAGGGTGGAGGCGGAGGAGATGGAGTGGGCCGGGGAGGTGGAGCGGAGGTGGGGGCAGAGCGGAGCTGCTGTCCCCGCGGTGGTGGTGATGTCAACGAGTACAGGAGGAGGAGCATCATGAGGAGGTGAACGTGCAGGTGGGGGAGCAGGAGCAGCAGGTAGAGGAGCATCATGAGGGGGTGAACGTGAAGGTGGGGGAGCAGGAGCTGCAGGTGAAGCAGCATCATGAGGAGCCGCCGCCGACGCGTAGGGCGACGTGGCCATGAGCCGGCGCAAGCGTACGACCGGGGTCGTGGTGGAGGCGGCAGTCGTGGAGCCGACCCGCCCGCGCTGGCGCAGGAGTCGGCCGACCTTACTGGCGTGGGCGGTGTTGCCGTGTCCCTTCCCCAACACGATCCTGCAAGCACAAAAAGCATAAGCATGTGGACCACAAAGCGACACGCTCAAAAACAGGGAAAAGTGGAAAAAAAAAAAAAAAAAATTAGAAACAGGACATGGGGGTGTTGGAAAGAATTGAGAGCCGCGCGGGTGGTATGCTCGAAGCCTACGGCCCGCGCCACACACACACACACACACACACACACACACTGTGAGCATGCATTGTGACAGAAAGGACAACAATAGTGGACCTACCGCGGTGATGGAAAAGCGGAGTTTATGTATAGAAATTTTCCCTCTCTGCTCTTTGCCAAAGTACGTCAAATATTTATCTTTGAACATGTCCGGGTCCATGGTGCCGAAGCGAGCTGGGAGAAAGACAGCGATAGTGTTGTTTAAAGTGAGAACAATGCGTTGTCCTTCTTTGACGTCAACTGTCTTTGCATTGGTGATGGCGTACGGTTCCCCCTGTTTCAAATCTCTTAAGAAGACCGTCTCTGCGTGATCAGCATGCCCTTCAGCCAGGGTGTTCAAGCAGTCGAGGACGGGAAGTGGGTCACCACTGCAAGACATAGGAAGAAAGGAAATGTAGAAATCGAAGGATAAGCCAGTTAAAAAAAAAAAAAAAAAAAAAAAAAAAAAAAAAAAAACCAAAAAAAAAAACCCAAAAAAAAAAAACCAAAAAAAAACCAAAAAAAAAACAAAAAAAACAAAAAAAAAACAAAAAAAAACAAAAAAAACATCCCAACAAAAAACCTACAGGCCCATCCCACGTCAACAACTTACATGTCGTTGGCATCCTGTGTCATCACCATGTTGTTGCTGCGTGCGGCCATCTTTCCCAAAATTATTTTCAACACTTGCAATACTATAGTGGAGAAACAGAAATAATTGTAGTGCTCGAATGTCTAATGGCGAAACGCATGTCATGCCGAAGCATGAGTGAAGAAAGGATGGCTTACCTCTATCACGGAGAGCTTCCACGATGTGGTGTCGTGAAGAGCTGCAGACAAAGTAATGCTTCGGAGCGAGCTCCACCACGTTATATAGGAATATCGGTAACCTTGCGGTTACGTGATGTGAAAACAACAACTCGCAATGACAAGTGACCTTTCAAGACGGAAGTATTACTTTCCTAGAAACAGATACTGACTCACCTAGTGGTTACGTGATGTGAAAAGAACTAGACGCAAACAAGCCAAGTGACCTTTCAACACGGAACAAGGAAAAGGTTCGATCGTTTCATAAGAGGTGCTGTTGTAAACAGGCCTTGAGTGCTTCGTGGCCGGCGCACGAGAGCCTGACTCACCTAGTGGTTACGTGATGTGAAAAGAACTAGTCGCAAACAAGCCAAGTGACCTTTCAACACGGAACCAGGAAAAGGTTCGATCGTTTCATAAGAGGTGCTGTTGTAAACAGGCCTTGAGGAGTGCTTCGTGGTCGGCACAAGAGAGAGAGAAGGAAGGAGAAGAAGGAAGAGGAAAGATAGAGGAAACATTATCTTGGCGGAACGACTGTGCCGAGGTGACACAGCGAGACCCACCCCCTCCCACCATCGCGCGAAGAGAAAAAAGCATGCTCCGCCAAGCAATATAAAGTCGCCTGCTGGTAGAGAGACGCCATTAGTCGCCGGCACCACAACAGGAAAGTCTCCGCGCTGCAGTCGAAGTGACAGCACCAGCAACTGTTGGGTGAGGTTCGTACAGCTCAGACACGCAGGGTCTGCAGCGACGGTGCTGTGTAAGTGTGTGTGTGTGTGTGTGTGTGTGTGCGTAAGTGTTCTGTTGCGGCTGCCCCAGCGGCAATCGGAGGCGTGTGACGAACACGGAGAGAGAGTGAGAGGGAAACAGGGAGAGTGTGAGAGAGTGAATCAACATGGTCGTGAGAACACGCATAAGCAATTACTTCATTCGTCTTCCGTGTACGGGTGTCACGCCTTTCCATTTGGCGGTCCAGGCTGGTCATAACGACATTGTGCTACGCTGCTTGAATGAGGGTGGTAGGGACGGTGCAAATAGCATTGTAGGCTTGCGCGACAGGGAAGGATGGACGCCGCTGGAACATGCGATATACTTTGAACGGTGGTCGACTGCACGAATACTACTCCAACACGGTGCGGACGGAGGGATAGAAGTCAACGGATTCTCGCTTGCGCAACATGTGCGCATCGGTGAGAGTTGGGAAATATTTAAAAAACATGTGCGAGAAAGAGCAATACAAAGTGCGCGAGAGAGAGTGGATAGAGGCGGAGACGGTAGACGTGACTGTCCCACGGTGCCACGCGCAGCGTGAAGGTGTGTGTGTGTGTAGCAGTGGAAGGGTGGTGGAGGAGACAGAGGGAGGGAGACACACCCACCCACACACACACACACACACACACACACACACACCAGTCAGCAACCCTTTTCAATCTAAACCACCTCTTTCAGTTCAACGTGGACACAGGGGACTGACCCGTCTTGCACGCTGCCACACGTCGCGATGAGGTGCCGCCTTTCGCCAGCGCCTGCGGCATGTACCGTGACGGACCGACGACAGGGACACCCTCGCTCGCACCCCTCTTCACCATGCTGTGGAGAACGGTCACCTGCTCGTGGGCGCTGAAGTTGATAGTGGTTAAATTGAACCCCTAGCGCTACGTGCGCGTGTGTGTGTTGCATGGAAGGGGAAGAGGAGTTCGTGCAACGGTTCCTTGCACTGCGTGACGTGGAGGTGGCGTGGCCGCTGCTCCCGCCCGCACAAGACCACACAGGGTGGGGTGCGCGACAGGCGTTGGACCTCCGGCGGCGACGGCAACGCTTTAGCATCGTGCACGTGCTGTCACAACGGGACACCCACGCGCGCATCAATAGGCATGCTTTCGCCACGCACGTCTTTCGTCGATATTTACTCGAGTACGTACGTGTGCGACTCCGCGCGGACGAGGACCTCACCCCCTTACGTGAACTATTAGTGATCCTCATGGACAGGCGAGCTCGCGTGAGGCATCTGCAACAGCGAGACGAAACGGTGTTCCCGTGGTTGTTCGGTGGGGCCGTCGTGACGGACGATCTCCCTTTCATGAGAACGTGTATCGATCTCGCGCGTCAGATCCTTCCGACCTATAGTCGAATCACGCGAGTGGAACTGCTGACCGAGCTGTTTCGTATGGACCTTCGTACGTTTCGCGATTTTGTGCGGCGGACATTACCGACCTTTCGTAATGCATGTGTAGCGCACGTGCTGGCACGTATCTTCCGCATCGCGGTGCCGAGTAACCACCCCGTCTCCAGTTCCTCGTCCGGCTCCTCGTCTCCCTCCTCGCTAGTGTCTTCAGAGGATTCGCTTTTCGCACACGAGGTACTCGGCCCATCCTCTTCATCGTCGTCCTTGTCGTCTACCGAGACCCCGTCAAACGAGAGGACCTTGGAGGTGTGGGAAGAAGAAGAAGAAGATACGTCACGTGTGCTGCGTACGAGCGCGTGTGGGGAAAGCAGTGTAGAAGCAGTGGGAGAGGGTGAAGGGAGCGGTGATGAAAACGATTTCGTGAGTTTGGGTGAAGACAGTGTCAGTGACGAGGGGGTGTAGGTGTGTGCAGATGGAGAAGGACGAGGAGGAGGAGAAGACCGTGGTGTTACAGAAGTACATTGCGATACGCCACCTCGAATTTGCATGGCCGATCCTGCTTACACGGTACGCGTCATCGAGGTGGGGGGCAGGACAGTGCGTGCCGCGCAGGCCACAAAAGAGGAACGTTGTGGACTTTCTGACGCACCGGCAAACGTCATCACGTATCGACACGTCTACCCGTGCTGCGATCGTCTTCAAGACGACACTGGAGGCGTATTTTGAGCAACGTGTGCGTGCATGCGAGGATCCAGTTGCAGTCCTGAAAGAACTTTTTTTTGTCCTGACGGAGAGACGATACCGCATCAGGCATATCTTTCCGCGGGATGACACTGTGTTTCCGTGGGTGTACGGACAGTCCAGCTTGGAGACAGACTTGGCCGTCCTCTCTCATGTCGCCAGTAAAGTGTTAGACCACCTGCACCCGTCAAACCCGTTTACGGCAAGCGCTCGCTTCTGCTTGCGTGTGTGTTCTCCACGTGTGGTGATAGCGTGTACCAAACGTTGATGCACCAACGCATGGTGTCGTTTCCAGAACGGTTTCGCCATCGTGTGTACGAACGGGTGGACAGAGCGTTGAATCTTGCACAGAGTGACCGTCGCTCGCCCGGATGGACAGCGACGCCATCCTCGGACGAAGACACTAGCGAAGCGAGTGCGCGTGCGAGGGAGGGGGAGGAGGAGGAGGAGGAGGAGGAGGAGGACGACGAGGAGGAGAACGACGACGACGAGGAGGAGGAGGAGGAGGAGGAGAGACCGCACTAGTCGTTCGTCGACGTGGTATCATGCCTTTCGATCTGCACCACCTCTTCCAGTTCAACGTGGGCACGGGCCTGACCTTCTTGCACGATGCCGCACGACGCGGGGAGGTGCTGCCTGTAGCCATCGCCTGCGGCATGTGTCGTGACGGACTCGACGTCAGGGACACCCTGGGTCGCACCCCTCTCCACCATGCTGCGGAGAACGGACACCTGCTCGTGGCGCTGATGTTGATCGGGGCCGGCGCCGACCCTACACCCGGGACCTTCGCCGTGTGTCACCACACCACCTGCTCAGCCGATACCATGATCTCTTTATGGAGGAGGTTGATGATGATATGCCGATGGAGTAGTCCACGCACCCTGTCGGCGTGTGTGTGTGTGTGTGTGTGTGTGTGTGCGTGTGTGAGCGCACTCTCTGCCTTATCAGGACGTGGTCGCTGTGACGTGGCGTAGTCTGGGAGTTGTTCCAGCCCGCTCAACATGGCCGGTGAGTGATGTGTGTGTGTGTGTGTGTGTGTGTGCAAATGCATGGAACGCTTTTGTTTGTGTGTTTCTGAATGTGGCGTTGTTCTTTTGTCGTACAGGTGTCATCCGCTCGCCCTTGCAATGGACAGACGTGATGAGTCATTTCGGTGGTCACGTACACCGTGGTGTGATTGCCAATACTGCGGGGTTTCGAGAACCGCTCGCATTTCTAAACGCGTGCTATGTACCTTTTGCTCAAACCGTGCTCACCCATCTTTCACAAGTAGACGGTCCAGTGGCGTACAAAGTGTGTGTGTCCCTGCAATGTGACTTTTTGTTGGATAAACGCAACCCGGAAACGCACACGGTAGAGCCGATTCTACAAACTATTTATTTATCTCTGCCACACGCTGCACTGCTCACGCGTGCGGACATTATAGGTCCCAACATCGGGGAATGGTACTTCGAACACATTCGGGATGTGTTGAACGCGCGGTTTGACGAATTCCACGAACGCGAGTCCGGCAAAGCCCTGCACGCACTCCACGCGCTGCACGTGACGCTGCACACGTTCGATCCTATCCATGCATCCGGTTCGTCCTATTTGCCATGTCCTAGAAACATTGCATTGAAACATGCCGTGGTCAACATCCAAAATGACGATTCGTTTTGCTTTCTCTGGTCTCTCGCTAGTGCTCTCTACGTCACGCGCCACGGCAGTCTTCCGTTCGGCGAACGGAAGAATCGCCCCGAACACCTACAGGGCCATCTTCGAGGAGTTGCGAAGGACGCTGAACCTGTCCGGCATTGCCTTCCCCGGTCTCGCTCACCCACTTACGTCTATTCGAAAAACAGAATCCTACGCTGTCGGTCAACGTGTACGGTCTCGAACGCAAGCCTGACAACCCCCGAGAATGGCACGTGGTGGGTCCGTTGTACTACACCCGCGACAAAAAGGCGCAACATGTCAATCTGCTGCTTCTCACAGGGAGGGGAGCGAACAGGAGGTGGAGGAGGAGGAGCAGGGAGAAGCACACGTGAGGACACATTACGTGTGGATTAAGAGTTTAGGTCGGTGCTGTCCTCGCAAATACGACGAAAGCACACTGTGTACATTGTGATCGCTGCTTGCTCCATTTTGAGTCGCCGGCGCGTTTGGCGACACACGAAGAGGATTGTCGCTCCCTCAACACCCGTGCGCCTGCTTATGCCCGCCCCGCCCCGTGACAAGTTAAAATTTGAAAACATCCATAAACAGAGCAAATGCCCGTTTGTCGTGTATGCGGACTTTGAATCGATCCTCCTGCCTATCGCCTCGACACAGCCCGATCCGCACGCCCCGTGGACGCAGGCCTACCAGCGCCATGAACCCTACGCGATCGGCTTGTACGTGGCCTGCGATTTCGATCCGTCGCGTTCACGCTTCCTGTCGTACTGCGGCGAAACGCCCGGCCGCCTGGTTCTTGCAACAATGCGATGCACTCGCCGCGGAATACGCGACGCTCCTCAAACATCCCCACGCGCTCCACATGCGTGACGAGGATGAGCGATGCTTTCTCTCTGCAGTCACCTGTCACATTTGCGCCAAACCACTCGGGAACGACAGGGTACGCGATCATTGTCATCTGTCGGGGCGGTTTCGGGGCGCTGCGCATCAGCAATGCAATGTGCTGTACCGCTTACCCAAACGACTCCCAATAGTCATACACAATGGCGCTGCCTACGATTGGCATTTTATCGTCCACGCCCTCGCAACACATCAATTCGAAGAAGATTCAGATTATCGCGCAGAATGCCGAACGTTTTATTACCTTTATGTATCGAACGCAGGGTGTCGAGGTGCGCTTTCTCGATTCTTACAAATTTCTCGCCGGCTCCCTCGACACCTTGAGTGCCAATGTACCGGACGATGACATGCACTGCGTACGTCACTACTTCCCCGCCCGTCGAGTTTGCACTGTGCCGACGGAGGGCGTCTTTCCGTATGACTACATTGATAGCGTCGACAGGTTAGACGAAACCGAATTGCCAGCGCACGAGCTGTTCGCCAATACGCTGACACACTCCAACGTCTCACGCGAGGACTACGAACACGCGCGTCGCGTGTGGCAAGTATTTCGATGTCGTAACATCAGAGAGTACGCAATGCATTATCTCAAGGTTGAACGTGCTGCTCTTAGCGGGATATCGGTGAAAAGTTCCGGTCACACCATTTGCACGACTACGGTCTCGATCCCTTCCATTACCTTCACCATTCCCGGATTTAGTTTCGACGCCACTGTTGAAACACACGCAACAGACCTTGCAACTCCTCACCGATCCTGATATGCTTCTGTTTTTCGAACGCGGTATTCGCGGGGGGCTTGTGCAACTCAATCGTCGCCACGCTCGCGCCAACCATCCGGGTCTCGGAGAGGACTATCAACCCGAACGTGAACACAGCTACCTCGTGCTCTATGACAAAAATAATTTGTACGGTCATTCGATGATGCAACCGCTTCCGGTCGGCGAGTTTCGGTGGCTCACCGACACGGAGCGTACGGTCTTTGATATACACGCGGCTGCCGCCGCGGCGACGACACAAGGGTACGTGCTCGAAGTCGACCTGGCGTACCCGCCACACATCCACGACGCGCTCGCGGATCTACCGTTCTGTCCCGTCACCATGTGCCCTCCGGGCAGCAAGCAGATGAAATTGCTCACCACGCTGCTACCAAGACGCGCTATGTGATACACATTCGGAACCTCGTTCAGGCGATGCAGTACGGAGTGGTCCTCGAACGTGTCCATCGCATTCTCACCTTTGCGCAACGTCCCTGGCTTGCCGAGTACATGGCGTTGAACACGCGTCTGCGCCAGGCCGCGTCATCTCGATTCGAAAGGGATCTCTACAAACTCATGAACGTGTCCATCTATGGCAAATCTCTCGAAAACGTTCGGCAGTATCGGCGATTCGTGTTGACAAAGGGGTGGACAGGTCGGACCGGAGCACGCAAATGGATAGCGCATCCCGCGTTTGTCAACAGTACGCCTATCGGGATGCATCTGATGATTCTCGAACTGCAAAAGACAACGGTTACCATGAACAAACCCGTATATCTTGGCTTTACCATTTTGGAGCATTCCAAAGAGACCATGTATCGCTTCCACTACGGTTTTGCGCGGCAGCATTTTAACACCTTAGCGCTCTGCTACACGGACACCGATAGCTTCCTCTATTGCACGAGCAGCAACGTGTACGACGTCATGCGCGAACAGTCCGACTACTTTGACACCTCCAACTTCCCGCTGACAACGTCCACGGTATACGTCCGGGCAACAAGTTGACGCCCGGCGTGATGAAAGACGAAACGTGCCTCGATTACATTGTAGAATACGTCGGTCTGCGCCCCAAAATGTACACGTTCCGCACAGTCTCACAACGTGATAAAAACAAAGCGAAAGGGTACAGCGGTTGTGTCGTGCGTGCGTATACTCTGGAGGACTACAAGCGGTTTATAACCGACGAGACTGCTCCGCCTCGTTCCGCCGTTTCAACACACACTACGCTCACGCGGGCACGTTGTGTATTCCGAAGCGCAGCACAAACGCACTTGTGCTGCGTGGACGACAAACGGAATTGGTGCGAT
>JAHLJT010009419.1:127586827-127659327 GCA_031308135.1 Acheta domesticus
CACAACTGACTGCCTTAAAATTTTCTTGTCACTTGCAAGGGCAGTATTTGTAATAAGGAAGTTGAAATATGTTTTTCCTAATGCATGTCTGTTAAAAACTATCTTTAGAATATCATGGTTCAGCAAATTCCAAAAAACTTTCTATCATAGAACATAAGAGATTAAATAGGACCTTGTGAAACCGTGAAGTAGATATAATCTACATATTCACTGCATACAAAGAGCTCAAGTGTCATTTTAATATTCTGTATTTGAGGGGCTAGAGAGTTAAGTAAAATATATTTATCATTTACATATAAATTCTAGGGAAGGATTTGCTATATGTTGTGTTGTGAAAGTTAAAAGAAAACCTTAATATTTGAAATGAAATAAAAGATTAATCAAATTTTACTACAGTAGAATAAAAATTGTAAATGTGCCCCTCCCATCCTTATTTATTCTTACTGATATCCACTGGCGAAAATAAGTTTGGATGAATGGAAGGTGTCTTCTCCCATCATATACTACATTGTAATGTACATTGATTCTCTAAAAAGAAAAGGGATACCCGAATGTTAAATTATTAATATTTTTAGTGCCAATCATACAGTTTATATACATATATATATATATATATGTATATATATATATGTATATATATATATATAAATTAATTAAAATATATATTAAGATACATTTTGTTCCTATATGTAGTAAATTACTTCCGCTAAGACGTTTTGTCAGAATTCTCGTTTAGTGGATCCTTATAACCAAAAAATTGGTTGAAGCCAAATCCATCCGTCCGTCTTGGTCAGTGCTAGTTCACAAAACCGTTCAGATGATTTCCTCCATAATTGATTTTCTCCAATAGATCTGTCCGAACTCGAGGCACTGCGAGTTTGAAACGGCAATTTGATTGTTAGAGGTTCTTTCCTCGGGTAAAGTAAAAGAGGCAAAAAATTGCTGGGAAATATGGCCAGTTGTTAAACAATTATTTTTCTCTTTATTTTTTCACTAACTTTTTCTTTAATTTTTTTCCTGTATAGAACAAAGTACTCTTATAAAATGGCGCAGGTCGGTGATCTCTCAGTATTTTCAAAAATTGCGAAACATTAGCATTGCAAAAGTACATTAGATTTTGCCTTAACGAAATATGTTGTAAAATATTGATGTTTGGATATGGTTTTGTACAATTAAAAAAATACTAGTAGTTTTCGCGAACTTTTAGCCGAAAATTTTGCGTGAAGCAAAGGCAGTTTATATTTGTTTTTCAAAACGGTTCCAATTTATTTTTCTTTTAAATTTTTCTTCGGATACAGAAAAGAACGTTAAACAACGGCGCAGGTGTCATTTCCGTTGCTTTCTGAATTTTCGAAATTTGCGAAAGTAACTAATAATGTGAGAAAGCGTGTGCTGTAATAGCACCACAAGTTTCTTTTTTGTTTATTGCGTTGCTTTAAACTCGACCGCGTTCGCGTCCCTCGCCGGGAGTCGAAGTGTGTGTGTGTGTGTGGGGGGGTGACCGCGGTTCGAATCGCAGCGCAAGCAGCTCATTTAGAGTTTCTCCACTTTCCGGAAAACTCGTTACCGTCGCGCTCGTACATGCTCTTATCGGGACGCGCAATTTTCGCCAAAGTTCCTGTTTTGAGGCCGTTGGTGAAGCATATTTTACCATCCTCATTGCCTGTTAATATTGTACCCTCTGAGTCGGAAGGGTGCAGCATCAACAAAAGCACTCTGGCGAATATTCTTAAATTATTAGGTAGTAGTGACCAAAGGGAATTGCAATTCTCCTGCTAGTGCATTCTATATCTCTGCAGTTATTCACACAAAAACAATAATTTTTCCTCAATATAATTCCCTATCATTTAGTGTTTTAATTCTTTTGTATGCGCAGCGGAACAGGAAGAATCGTAATCGGGCAAAATTTTTATTTCTATCTTTGAAAATGTACTTACTTACTTTCCCGTACAGGTACATATATGGGTCATTCCACGCAAAATTGGACGAATTTGAAGGAAAATTGACCTCGATGTCTCATATCTTTCTGATTATTTTTTTACAGGTTCATGAAAACAAACTATACAACACGTATTTTTTAGTTTTGCTCAAATATTTATATTTTCGTCATTTTATGTTTTTTTAATTTTCCGTAACTTCATACGCACTGACATGTATAATATTTTGTATCTCAAATCATTTTAAAATCTCGTTTTTGAGTTCCTCTTAAATCAAAGCTTATGTCTGTACATTTCATGAAATTTATCTTATTGTTTATAAAATTTAATTTTTAATGTTAATTTTTTGTTTACATATTTTTATTTATAAAATTATTAATTTTACCACGAATTAAAATCTGAAAAAAAATAAAAGGAAGTTCATACTTTCTTCTAAAGGACTGCGAAGTTTCAAAATGGCTTCTGTTAAAATAACTTTTTCAGAATTTTTTAAATCTTACCTCGTTCACAGCGCCGTGAGAACCTCATGCGCCCGTCGTTGTATGTACCGCTATCGAATGAAACGCAGGGGGGAACTAGCTTCACAATAGGAAGATAAGTGGAAATGTTCACTTAGCAATGAGTTTTAAAGTTCTTGTTAATATTCCAAAACATATAAAATATTCAGTTGTATCAGATTTACGACTTTTTAAGTTTCTCTTTATATAACTTGGATAATATGTGCACTTTCTTTCAAGGAACATGTTTTAATTATTCCTTCATCTTCACAAATGGGAACAAAGGAATGTAACGAACGTGTACCACGTACCCATTTTGCTGCATTTCTACGACTTTTAAGTGAATTATTTCTTCTTCATGATCTTCATTGGTGAAGAACACTATGTTTTGTATGTTTTTGTGCCAGTCATAGAGCTTCTTGGGAGTCGTAATCGGATCATGATGTACTTGAATCGTTCAACGTGAATCCACTGCCGATACGTCACTCTGTCAATCATCCTCTCTTCAAACTTTTCCTGCAAGTCGTTCTAGTCCAGGACATTTGTCACACTTTTTAAAGTAATAGTCAGCTCTTGGAGGGTCAAAATAACTTTTGTTTGGTAGTACCGGCAATCCTTCAATGCATTAACATCATCTGTTAACTTTGCGAGACCTCCTCAGTCAAACATTAACTTTACTCGTACGTTTTCGTGATATACACAAACACATACTGTATGTGTACCATTAGCTCCTGGTAAAATACAGTGTTTCAGTCTTAATTCAGCGAACTTTGAAAATCTGATCTTTACATGCGGAAACTTTTCTTTAAAATGTCGGTAGGTTTCTTTTATGTTGCTCAGTATAATCCTCTTCTATTTGTGAATCTATCCCCCATTCTCTCTCACTGAAATAAAATTATTTTTTTCCTTTATTTATTCATGATACGGTTGACGTCATCTGAACAATAACTAGTGGTGCTACAGAATGCGGTGGGGGGATATTTCGCATTTTTAGTAGTGCTAAAACCCAATTTTCTTTAAAACGGTACATAATTTTTAAAAGAAATTGCCATTTAGGGCTAGGGTTTTGTGTTCTTTAATATTCTAAAATTAATATTTTCGTTCTACCAATAGGAAACCGAAAAATTAAGAAAATTACAAAAAAAATGTTCTTTTGGCGTTGATAGATGGTAGCTGGCAAGAAAGAGTATGTCGCAATTTCGAATAGCTAGCGAAGACCCAAGGAAATAGAAAACTAATACGGGAAAGTCTGTGCCATTCTGTAGCACCACTAGTTTCGCGCAGCATTACATAAATTTCCCTATACTACGTATATCACTCCGTGAATACGTACGTATACGGGAAAATAAACAGCCACAACACGTGTACAGAAGCGACGATAGCTCTTCTGGATTTCACATGTGGAGTTGACAATATTCCTTTGTTGCTAGTTGTTTTGCAACAGTTATCATGTGAGTAGATGCATCGGAATGTTTTTTAACATTAGGAAAAGACCAATCTTTGAAAATCGTTAAAATTTAATTTTTATCATCAGTAGTTTCGTATCTTTTTTCAATTCCTCTATGATGTATTCATTTTCTTGTTCTTCTTCTACCTCTTCTATATCAAATATTCCTTTCTCTCTTTTGACTCAGTTTCGTTTTTCCCAATAGGTGTTTCACCTAACATCAATATTGTTAAACTTTCTTTCAGATGTGATAATTTTACATTCTTGGCTGGCGCAGCTTCTGCTTCACTAGGAGATGGATCATCATTATCTCTGATTTCAATGTTCAATTACGGATTATTGTCTTCTTCTGAATTTCTACTCTGTTGACTTGTACCAGGTTTGCTGGAAAATGTTTCAATGGTTAGAAGTTTGACTTTCATTTTATAAACCATTTTGAAGTTCTCCATCTGTATATGTTGCAAATTTTCAAGTTCGGCGTAATTTGTAAGTATTGTATGCCCAACTTTTGAAGGATACTTCGTATACATGTCTTAAATTTTTACATTCAGTTCTACCATACTTTTTTAGATTGAAAGGATTGAAAAATGAATCAAAGCGTATCTTCATTATATCTGCCATCTTCAATTATTTTTTGTCACTCTCCTAGAAAGAAAGAAGAGCATGGGCACTCACATACGCGTCACAAACGAGGATATTATTTGCACTGTGTCACACACTCTTGGATGTAAACTGATCCCAATGTTTATAATGCTTGGTCGACTTCCTACCATTGCCTTGGGTGGTAAACGACCTGCTGACATCGATGACAGGGCGTGAGTAGTGTTGCGCAAGGCCGCAAGTCCAGTGGAGGAAGACACAGGGAGCATTGACAAAGCGGTATTGCAGCGGCGGTCGAGAAAATACTCTGAGCTCCGTTGAATATTATTTTTTTACGTGAGTTATAAACAGAATCCATTTTGAAAATTTGCAGAGAGGGAGATGAAAGTCTAAAGAATTTATTGTCGTCGAGTTTAAATCAAAAAATCATGGGGATCATCTTAAAAAACTCGTTTTAAAAATTATAAACAATTAAAAAAACACAATATAAAATATGCAATTATTTATAAACACTTGTTGAAAGATTGCTTCTTTAGCTTTAATTTGAAATCAAGTTTAAGTTTTTACAAGCAATACATTTGGAGTTAAAAATGATTAAACATCTCGACATTGGAGAAAAATTAATATATTTCATTAATTGTAACTTCAAAATAATGTATTCTCGGCTAAACAAAAAAATACGTGTCTCATAATTTTCATATTAGATAGTGTAAAAAAATTTGAGAATTTGAAACATTGCAGGTTTTTTCTGTCCGGTTTACGTGGAATGACCCATATACGGATTAATATCGTGGTATAGGGAAAGTTATGTATTGCTGCGGAAAATTGATTTCGAGATTTCAACGAAAATACACGTTTTGGGCTCCCCTGATACCGAAAAAGTTGTTATTTTCAAAACTTTCGTCCATCCGTCTGTCTGTCTCTCCGTCCGTCCATCCGTCCGTCCGTGTGTGAACAACCGTAGCGCCGAAACCATAAGTACGATTTCTTCCAGAATGAATATTCCGCAGTCGATCTGGTTTCACTCGACGCGCCGCGATTTTGAAAAACTTTCTTAAAAATTTAGGGTTACTTTACATTAAGCCCCCGGACATTTTCTAAATTTTCTAAAAAACTGCCCCAAATTTTTTCTTTAAATTTTTTTCAAGGATAGAGTAAAATACACTTATAAAGGTGGCATATGTCCCATTTTCACAGTTAACTCTGGATTTTCAAAAATTGCAAAAGTTTGCATTTCTTTCGGCGTTTTCCTACAATTACAAAATTAAAGATAGAGATTTTTCCTTCAAATAAAATTTGCTCTCCAAAGTGAGTTGTCATTAAGGTATTTGTATTTTTTTACTTGTCTCTCATTTCGCAATTATTTACATTATCGGCCATTTGTTCACGTTATTATATTTATGAGTACATGTGCTTTAAATAATGTCAAGTAAAGTTTCTTGAGAACTTAACCGTTTTCTATGAAAACTAGCTCAAAATTCCGCATTTTCAGAAACGCTCAAACGTTATTTTCTCAAAAATGGCTCCAATTTTCTTTCAAACTTTTCGAACGGATAGTACTAATTGTACTCTTCAATATGACGTAAAAATCATTTTGGGGGTATTTTTTTTGTTTTTCCAAAAAATATACAAATGTAACTTTTGAAAGATCTCTCACATCTTTAATATGCACATTACCAGCAATTTGTAAACTCTAGTGTAATTGTAAGTTAATGTGTTTCAAATGGCTTTCAGTGAAGTGTTTTGAAAACTCAGAAATTTACTGTGAAAAAGAGCTTTAAACTTCCCATTTTTAGTAGCGTTTAGGCTCCGAATTTTTCAAAGAAAATTGCCATTTAAGACGAGGTTTTACTCTTCTTTAGTATTTTTAAATTAATATTTCCGATCTTCCCAGCGACGTTCCTAGGGGGGCGGGGGGGCGGGGGGGCGGGCCGCCCCGGGTGACACCATTTCAGGGGTGGCACCCGACCATAAAAAATGTTTTCCTTAAATAAAAAAAATAAGTAGAGATGTTTTACTTAAATCCTTGAGTTGTTAAATTTTCCATTTATTGTCGATGGTGTCACCCCTGTAATAATATCATCATATATTGTTTTGATATATTCGTATAATTAATTTGGCCCTACAATTGCTTGTACACCGAATAATAATAATTATTTTTTAAATGAAACTAAAAGTATAGGCATGCGTCTATATTTTTCATCGTGCTATATCAGGATGAAACCTGATATAGTATGATGAACTATCAACAAATACACTTAAAAATGTATTCGATTTTATTCTTTATTCTCTGCCGCTTTTATTTTGTCTGTGAAGTGGTAGAATGGTGTGATTTATTTATACTACTTAATTATTCCAAGATAACCATATAAACGTAGGTATAACTTGAGAGTTATTGATAACTTTATTACAAAATTACAACAGATTCATTAACTAATATTTTTCCGTATTAGATTTAGTTTGTATAAATTATTCTTTTATAAAAGACGTTTACGTGTATATACGGGGTGTCCAGAAGCTCCCGTTACAAAAAAATACCACAAATTCTGTGATGCCAAACATGAAGAATGGCAGGTCCAGTTTTTCCGAAAAAAATTTGTCTTTGAGAAAATTGAGTTTAAAAATCACTTCCGGGGCGCGAAATTCAAACCGACCGCAACGACACAGCAGACAGTACGGAGCATCCTTCCGCACCTTCTGCGCGGAGCATTTCCTCGTTTCTCCGCGTAAACGGTGAAAGAGTCGAGTAATATTCTGGAAAGCATCGCGTTGCTTACACTAGAATACTTAATAGTATCAAGTATTTGCAGGTTCTATTCAATAAATATTTTAAATGTACGTACAGAATATCGAGTTTTTGTTCAAAATGATAGCCACGGTACACGGCGGCGTAAATATAAATTATGAACACGATCCAACATTTATGAATAAGATTGAATCTCCTGGAATGCTCGAATTGTTATTTTTAGCACATATTAATATGAACTATTGCTTTAGGCTTAAGACTGCCACGTAAATGATAGTCTCCTGTAGATTATTCTAAATATCGTGATACACTAAGGAGCAATTCGGAGATAAAATATTCGTCAAGGAAAATACTGATGTTTATTGATTATCTTTGGAATTTGAATTGATTCTCCCGGCTGTCATTTTCTGAATTATCAAACTAAAGATAGCCAGCTTTAAACTTCTTAATAACCGCTGGACGGTTTATCGAAGATGTAGCCCTAATTGATGGATATCAATATTTTCCCCTCAAAAATATTGCAAATAGTTCCTAAATAAAAGTATCTGTTCCTAAATTAGTTATCTATTATTTTAGCTTAAGTAATATGTAGTAAAGGAAGAGCACTTCCTGCTGCGGCAGCGAAAGGGTTCCGAAATAACTGCTATTGCAAAATATGCTAACTGTTCTACGTGGAACATCGAAGTTAAGGCAAGCGGCCTCGACTATTCATTTCTCGAAGTTGAATGACCATTCTATCCCGCCGGTTTGCTTTTCCAGATGCAAGATGAGAGCATGTCTTTCTCCCAAATCTTGGAATTACTTCTTGAAACCATTTTATAAGGCAGTTGACAGCTACTTGGGAGAAGTATTGTTTTAGTTGTTTTGTTTCTTTGAGCTTGCATTGTAGTTAGCAGATACGTACACAAATGAGTAACGACCATTTCTTCAATTTAATTCTTCGAGGTTACTACGTAGTACAGAATGTAAGGGAGTAGAAACAGTTCACTACTACACTACTTTAGTGTTTTAATTTTCAATATTTTTCTTTGATATTTTCATAATCTACAACAAAAATCGACAAAAAGGAAAAAAAATATGCAATATAATCAATTTTTCACCCCAAATTTCTTCTGAATTATTTAATTTTTTAAATTTATTTTAATTTATTTTAATGCAAAATCAGTATCCTTACTACTTAAATATTTTAGAACATGCATATTTTGCTACTTTAAATTAATTAGAAATACTTTACCTTCATGTCCTAAATCTTTCAGTTATATCTCTACATGTTCAATATTTTAATTTGTTTAAAAATTAATCAATTTATAACTTGTCCATTTAATAATTGCATACTTTTTTGAACTGAACAATATTAATTGGATAATTTTTGTAGATTTTACATAAAAACACCCTAATAATTACATAGTTTTATGTTGGTTATTTTTTTACTTATGAGGGATTTATATCTCAAAAGAATATTTTATGGAAAACAGGAATAAACATAAACAATATGCAAATTAAATCATAACTGTAACTCTATTGCTCTGTATATTTTTTTTCCAAAACATATCTGATAATACATAAAATTATTTTCACATTGAAAACTGAATTCATTTAGTTGTAAGGAAAAAATTTAATAATAACAACCCATTCGCGCAAAATTTCGCACACTGCGCGAAGGCTCCTGTTCGAAATGTTCCAATACCGCTTCCTCTGTAGCGACAGATGAGCGTGACACACCTGCATCGACACTTCCGCCCGGTAAAACTGACCCCGACGCACGTATTCTTGCGTCGAGGCGCAGAAAAACGCAGTGGGAAGGGTGTCTTCTGCTAGGGTATCTCTCGGCGTACACTCGAGCTGCCGCACGAGCGTTGCTCCGGCACTCGCCGAAGACTAAGTACATGTCGCAGTACTCATTAATTGAAAACATGCTTATTCTGGCCTCTCGCACTCAAACTCGATATTTCTACTAATTGCCTTGACTGCGCTTAGCTTTTAGTATACGCTGCCGGTTACGGGACGCTGGGGGTGGTGCGGAGGGGAGGGAAGGGGAAAGATGACTCCGTACAGGTGCTTTTTCAGCCATGATCACTGTGCGGGCCGGGTTTCGTACTGCGCAATCTGTTGTTTTGAGGCAAAACTGACATGCGGCTGATGGGCGAATCACTAAGCGGCGGTGGGAGGTTCGCCATACGATATAAACCACGATGTGACGCGGCCTAGCAAGTGACAAATGCAAGGACACCGACCATAATACGAGCTGCGAATGGCAATGGGCCGGTAACCTCAGTGAACCACGGTCAAACTTTTGCCTGCTAGAAGTATTTTTACATCACGCAATGCAACATCAGTTTTTCTCAGTCTTTTACCCTTTCACACCAGTAATATACTAGTTTTGTATTTTTTATTCATTGTTGCATTCAAATGTGGCGACGCTATTTTATCTCTATTGATATTGACCTGTGGGTTAGGTTAATGGCCTACGTGCCACTACAAAGATTCTTCAATGCACTGTTCGGTCTGCATCACCACAAAATGACTGTAAAACGTATCAATTCAAATTCCGCGCCCAGAGATAAACTCAGTATTTTCATGGAACGAGAATTCAGGAAATGAATATTTCATTTCCGAAACGCTTTTACTATATCACTATATTAAGAATAATCTTCAGGAGACTATCATTTACGTGGCAATCTTAGGTCCAAAGCACTAGTTCATATTAATATGTGCTAAAAATAACAATTCGAGCATTCCAGGAGATTCAATCTTATTCATAAATGTTGGATCATGTTCATAATTTATGTTTACGCCGCCATGTACCGTGGCTATCATTTTGAACAAAACTCGATATTCTGTACGTACATTTAAAATATTTATTGAATAGAACCTGCAAATACTTGATACTATTAAGTATTCTAGTGTAAGCAACGCGATGCTTTCCAGAATATTAATCGACTCTTTCACCGTTTACGTGGAGAAACGAGGAAATGCTCCGTGCAGAAGGTGCGGAAGGATGTTCCGTACTGTCTGCAGTGTCGTTGCGGTCGGTTTGAATTTCGCGCCCCGGAAGTGATTTTTAAACTCAATTTTCTCAAAGACAAAATTTTTTTCGGAAAAACTGGACCTGCCATTCTTCATGTTTGGCATCACAGAATTGTGGTATTTTTTTGTAACGGGAGCTTCTGGACACCCTGTGTATATATATATATATATATATATATATATATATATATATATATATATACACATATATATATATATATATATATACTAGTACTAGAAAACATTTATGTTTCCCGCCAAACAGTTTAATTATGTTTTGCATCTAAAAAATATCATGGGAATTATACAGAATGACCCCGAATGAACCGTTCAAACTTCCCGGGCGAGCAAGGGGATCTAAAATAATAATTTTTGAAAATGAACCGCCCGATTTTTAGACAACGCCATAAACACGGATGTTCGGCAAGTTTCGTTATCTCTACTTGCCCTAGAAGTTTTTAAAGTTTATTCTGAGACAAACCGTGTATGAGCCGTTGAGAGCGAAAGTGATGTAAGCCAGGTTTTAGAAGATTTGAGTTTAATGATAGTTGGTTTTAACATTGTTATATTACGGGCTAAAATGGTGTTAGCCAAACTTCAATATTTCGTAGCTAGAGGCCAGCACAAAGCGAATGAAACCGACAAGTGGCTTGTATCGCTGCATGCAATTGTGGTGTAAGTCACAACAGCTTCCAGAGGCTCCCAAGAAATAGCTTCTTGTTTATCTGCACTCATCAAAGAAGCATCTCGAAAACTTTAAATCATTTTTAGTGATACGTCACGGGTTAAAATTGCTCTCACTTGGTTGAAAGCTAGATTTTTCCATCACATTACTATCTCAAAACAAACATTGTGCATGCGAAGTATTTGAATGTAAGTAATAGTTTTCAGAAACGGTTTGTGGAAAAGTGCTGAACGTCAACAAAACAGTTAATTAATTAATTAATTAATAAGCAATGTATCAGTTCCAAATAACGGTAGAGAGTTAAAAGAATATCTCCTTAATACGTTCATAACACTTTAGGTCATTTATTTCTAAGTATTATAGTTTTACAGCGCTTTTCATTTACATGTAATTTTCCGAAAAGAATGCTCTTTGACGTACACCACTTTAGCTTTCAATGCCTCATATCTACTCTGAAAATAATAACGATGTGTGAAAACTAAAATTCATGGAGTTTCTAGAGCATAAGCTTTTGCTTTCGAACTTTCATAGTAAATCCTAGAGGCAAAACTTCAAACCTGGAAAAGAAACTCACCTACAAATATATGAGAGAAACGCATTGAAACCGCAGGAATGAAAAAACAGCAGTCATTGACGCCAGTGTAGTTTTTTTACAACGCTTCACTTTCCTAATTGCTTGTTATTTTTGATTGGTACTGAGATGTTGAATCCATGAGAATTTTCAACTTTCCAATCATTCAAAGAGCCCCACTAAACTTCACCTTCATTTGTGTCACTGATACCCAATGTGGCATTTAAAATAAACTTTGTGAATAACTGTTTGAACTCGAGTTCATTATTGGCGTCTCTTTCTGAAGCGAGAGTGGGCACACAAATGTTTCCAATTTGTCACTTCCATACTCAATGCAATTACTTAAATAAATATAACAATAATTTAAATAAACAAAAAAACAACACATGTACAGTATCAGATTTTACAAAACGCTTGAGAAACTTTCGTAATTAATTTCACTCGCGCACATGATAACTAGTACTTCCGTTTGCTGTTATTGATGAGAATGTATTACTTTGCGGTCCGCGCTCAGCAAAGAAGCGTTTTACAGGATGCGAACCGCAAAGAAAGAGAAGGGTATAAGGAAGTAAGAAAAACACCGGAGCGACAAGAATCGACAAAATTTCCATTACGTTGTGAATGATTCAGAGACTTCATAAATAATATTAAACTTGCAACTTTTCATGAATTTGTACTAAAGATAATGTACACAACTTGAATGAAATGTTCTTTGTTACAGAATTGAAAATGTCATTCGCGGGCTCTTATCGTTGCTTCATCTGTCAGTATTTTATTCATAAACTAAAGAATTTAATTTTCTTCTAGTTATGTCAATACCAAGTAACAACCATTGATACACATGGAAATATTTTAAAAAACTTGATTTTGGGCATTCATACAAGTCAACTGACACAAAAAGACATTAACTCAGGCAACGTGGCAAAGAAACATGAGAGCCAGCTGTCTTCGGCCGAGCGGAAGAAGAGACTTTCGTCTAGTAGTAGAATTCTAGAGACCATAACAACAAATGGAAACTCTGAATCCTATTTTATCCTGTAACACCGGCAAAGAAAGAGTTTAAACAGCTTCGTTCTGCAGCGCACTACATTCCTGAGCGTCGTAAAACCAGCGATTCCATAGAACTCCTTCTGCGAGTGAGCGGTGCTGGCATAGACGAGGTGGCCCAGCACTGGAGTCTCTATCCGTCTCCTAAAGGGCCTTTCTGTCCGTTAGAGGCGCCACCCGCCTGCCCGTCCCCCCGCCCGCCGACCAACCGCTGGGTCGTTTGCGCCCGAAATTCCCGTGCCCGGAGTGGAGGCGGAGAAGACAGACGCACATAGCAGCGGAGACGCACTGGGGAGGTTTGAGGAGAACGGTGAAAGCAGCTGGTCTAAACATGAAAAATGGAATAGCTGGGAAGAATCAGGAGGGGGTATTGATTCTGGATGCGTCTACTATTTATGATCAGAGTCCCGTAAGTGTAGTAGAACGATATTTCCAAGAATTTGGTAGCGTTACTTTCCTGATGGAGAGTAAGATCCAGCGTTGTCCTCGACGTTCGATTGGGAGTATTTCTTCGCCACCAGGAAACGTGTCTGCTGAGATCAGCTGGAAACTCGTAATTGATCTCCAAAGATGTCTGGTTGTGTAGTGCATTTACATGAATGTAGTTAAGTAAGGATAGGTGCTGAGGAGAAAAAAAGGATTAGGAAGGAATGGTCACCCGATACTAATTCATTGTTCACGGGCATTGTTTTCGGAAACCAGGAAGAAAACTATCAATCAAAACTAGAAATTGTCTCCATATAGTGGTTGAATTGAAGACCTTGGGGCAATAACATGCTATGCCACATTTCTGATGAAATTGAGACATTAGTGTACAGGTATGTCGACGCGCTCATAGATGTATCTAGATGTTGGATTTTTGTAATCAATATTTGCAGCAAGATGGCAGAGTAATTAGTAAAATAATGTCCTTTATCCTAATGTGTAATGAAGATTCTAAACCTATACGATTCTTTTTCTCAAAACTTACGAATAGTGGCTGTGAGTGGGAGGCGTGAGCGAGTGGACTGTTATAAATTTTGCCCCATCTCGCAAACCTGGGATAACTCAGAAGGACCACTTCTCCGATGTAGTAAAAAACAACACGGTAGGAGAAGTTACCGGAGGGTTGTGATATGTCACCATTGCTTAATTAAACACAACACATAATTTAACAAGGAATATATAATTACATAAATTAGTGGAATACAATAATATGCTACTTAAAAGCATACTTAAATGTTGAGGGCAGTTGATCTGAAAGGAAAGTACATGATACCAATACAAGTATTGCCAACTGCTGGACGAAGGCTGGATGACGCAGTAGGATGACGCAGCACGTGACGTCACACACACAGAGATGTTGCAGTGGGTCTGTGCTTGTTGCAACCAACAGCAGACGACACAGATAGCGGTCATTGAGAGAGACTGCGAGTGCAGACCTAGCACGCTCAGTGGATAGCAAGCGTGCAATAATGATGTGCACTGAACAGCACAACACAGTTAAAATAGCACAGTACAATAAAACTGGGAGTCACGAGTTGAATGTTGGCGAGCCAAACAGAGCAGAAACAGTACCGGCGGCATGCACGCAGCACGGCACTGGAGCACAAATGTTGAACTAACACAGTTAGTCAATGTCACAATATATGAAGTAATACACAGTGTGCAGCTTAGTAACAAAGTTAATTATAAGCCATGATGGCCGGCTTGGCCCTTACGGAGCGCAAGCGTCGTTTGGCAACGGTTAAGTTAGGTGCCCTGATGGCGTGAACTCGGTTTATAGAGAAAGCACAAGTATAAAAAAACACGGAGCACAGTCGCGTGGTGCTTGCCGGTGATGGCTCAAGTAGAGTTGATTAATATTGCGAACATAAGCGTGGCTTGTAGTTCGACAATGAAACAAGTAATTGCCATGATGGCTTACAAAACGCGCGACAGAGCGACGCGGAGTGCACTACAAGAATTCTCGAGCATGACTGGGGCACGACTTGCCAGCGACTGACTGCTTCTGGTGGCGCCAGCGCTTTGCTGCGAGCGTTTGGCGCCGATTTTTGTGCAGTAGCCAATGGGAGCTAGCGAGACAGATCCGTAGGACTCTGTTACTTAAAATTAAGAAAGAAAAGAATTCATAAACAAAGTGTAAAATAGGCATGATTTTAAATTATAGAAATTACGCCATTAATATGAAATTAACAGGAGGGACCTGAGCCGTTATGTTACAAATCAATTGTGACGGCGTCCGGCACGTGTGGCAGCGGCTGAATACGACGAATGCCAGGGGCGTTAGATTTCCTAAGAATTGGGCCGCAGCTGCGCTGGGTAACAAAGGAGTTGTATTAAAGCGAGGTTGCGAAATCATGCAATGTGCTTCAGTATGGAACATAAGAAAATAAACATATGATAACTTGTTCGAACAGTGGCAAACAGAGCATAGCATGTTATTGCCCCGAAGTCTTCATTTGGCCTGGCTTTGTAAATAGTGTTCACGGTCGGAATTCGAATCATAGGCTCCCCGGTTAATGATTCTTCAGAAGAAAGAGTGTTGCCTACGAACTTTTACACCTGGTTAAAGAACCATATTACAATTGATGATAATAGTCTAAAATATGCTCAAAATGAGGAACATTGTTCATCAAAAGTACTACTATTATTTACATTAACTCTTCTTTTCTATTTACGTGTACTGTACTTGTTTGGGACCTGTTATGATGAACCATTTAGATTTTTTCTTTCCCAATCATATAGAAACCATCCCTTTGTGCATCACTCCTTGCTTTGAGCACCTTCGCCATTATGGATGCCAAGGTAGTGATCAGCATTGCAGCGCTTTAATCGTCTCTTTAAAGGTCCTTCTTGACCTGCAGGAGCATCGCAACTCGCCCGCATGCCCCAGTGGATATAGCCTTGCAAAGACTTCCATTTGGACTGGAGTTTCGGGTAAAAAGGTGGCGATTAGGGATTTAGAGGTGAAATTCATTGAAGGAGAAGGGGACATTAAAAACAGAGAGGCATAAAATAGAGTAGCTGTTGCGAACTGCTTAGTTACTTATGTGAATAAACTAAATATGTCAAATCTCACAAGCATTGAAAATTCGCCAACGGCGGGACTCGAAACCTAGGATCTCTCTGTCAGAATTGCTGATCTCTCTGTCAGTACCAACGCTCTCTGAGCTAAACTCAACCGGCCTCTCTCTCTCTCAATCTCTCTCTACTCTCTCTCATTCAGTCTCTCCCTGTCCCAGATGAACGCCACTCTCTTACGTCCGCCGACCGGGAAAAACCTCACAGTGGACTGCTGCAGACGACCAGCTGTAAGCGTGAACGTGCGTGGCCAGGCCGATGCCATTCACTCTATTGTTCGGATCTTGCCCCCAGCGACTTTTATATTTTCTTACACCTCAAGAAATTCCTGTCCGGTCAGCATCGCGCGAATCACAGTGACGCTGGTTTGCAGATGGCTCTCAAACATTGATACCTATTCCAGGCGGCGACACAGAGATACAAATCTTGATTCCACGGTATGTCATATGTCTCCGTTCTAGTGGTGATTATGTGGAAAATAAAGCATCTTGTGCTGTATCGCCTATAAGAAAGTGTTTACGTCAAATTGTGTTTTCTTTTTGTTTATAACCTAGGGAAATTTATTTTCTGAATGCGCGTTCTGTCTCTTGAGATACACATAAGAAATGAATCGTTTCTCCATCACGGTTCAGCCTTGCAGCGACTAAAGTATGTAGTAATAATGGGAATGCGCCATTAAAATTGCACTGACAATATTATGTCGGCCTTTAAGAGAGATATATCGTTAGGAATTCAACAATTAAATACAGCATTTCCACTTGCATTTTTCAAAATTAAAAATAACTTCTCTACAACACACAGAGTGATCACAAGATCAAGGGTATTTATTACCTGAGATGAGCTTCTCGTGAGATTAACAGCGCGTAATCATTCCGAGCATACATGGTGGCGATAAGTTGCAGAATGACTTTTCTGTATTTGGTGTATATTCTACAAAGTGTACCTCAGTTAAAATCTCTTCAAAAAGTAACAGCAATCAATGTTTAATTCTGTGATTGACAATGTAAATAAATTGAAATGTTAAGGAATGCTTTTGAATGCAAAAGGCATATACCAAGCAGATATTTCATTAAAAACATTGGAAGGGTCCACAAATAATAAAACAAATTAAATGCACTTGTTTGGAGTGCGGACATTAGAACAAAAATAAAAATCAAGTAAATTGAGGCAAGAGTAGAATAAGTTACATATGGTATTCAAGATTTGGATAGTAAAATAAACCCTGAGGAAGAGAATAAGTAGTTTATTGAACAGTACTTCATGAATGGAAAAGGCAGAGAAAGAAGCAACGTTGTACCAGGAGAAAAGTGAAATTGAAAGTGGATTTTTATTGGTGGCAAAGACTTCATATCCCATGTTATCGAAGATCTGGGACATAATGAAAGCCTTCAATTGATACAATGACATAAATTGAAATAGAATTGTCTCAAATGGAGGAAGTGTTGTGATTGAAAAGTAAGGAAAGGTGCATCAATGAAAGTAAAGTAGAGAAATAAGGAGATGAAAAATAGAGATTTAATCGCAGTAATTCAAGAAATGAAGATTTATGGCTACAATGAGATTTGATGCTGTGGCGAAAATATTCTAGCGATGAAGGAAGAGTGCATCGTAAATTGGTCTCTGGGTTCAACAGACGACAGTCAATTGTCACTATTACAGAGAAGTTGAAGATCAAGTATGATCAAGTTCAAGTAAGATCAAGTTCATCAACTAATTTTTTCAAGCGGAACCAAAAAATCAAAATATCAAACTGTTCGGGTGTCAAAGAATTGCAAATGTAATAAATACGTATATTTCCAATATGAAAGAAATATAAATGTTGAAAAATATGATGTATGGAATCGTGACCGAAAGAGAATAAACTCTGGACTCTGAATTAACAATAGCAGAGGAATGATGATGATGGGCGAATTTTCTACGCTTTTTGGAGTACGTCGTAAACCTAACTGTTTAAAATATCCCAGGATATTTTCCTATCATTCCTAGCACTTTCTCTGTGACTTTGATTTGACTCATTGTTAACTATCTCTCATTTTTATTTAGGTGTTTTTAGGTCTTTTTTAGTTTCTCTAATTAAACTGTGACCCCTTCCATGCTTATTTGACTAAAATTTATCAGATATACGTTATGCATGCCTATAGCATTACAATTTCTTTGGTCAGTAATGCCATCTCTTCTTTGAGTTCAATATTTCTTTTCACTCGATCCACACTTAACAGTTTACATAGTTTACAACAGTTTACCCGTCATATTCATTCTCCACCCCTCACCCCTCTCCGCCGCACATCTGACATTGTCAACCTCTCCTAATGAAAGAAAAATTGACAAAATCAATGGGATGACAATAGCTTCGGCGGAGACAATGGGAAAGAGAGTGTAAAGACTAGTGACAAAAAATGAAAGAACAATACTGAATATTTGAAACTACTATTACGTGTTAATAAAACGTGTGCGGTCCCTTATCCTAAACGTCGTGCGAGGAACATGGGCTGTGGAAGTGTTCAGCTTTTTCATGATGATGATCATCATCGTCATGATACGAGGGTTGGAACAGAAGTCATGTCACTACATAAATGTTTTTAAAAGAAATGTTATCCGATCACACAGTTTCTATTTGTCATGAGACAGAAATGCTGTATTGATGTGTGTTCACAATAACAGGTGGCTCTGTGAGAGTTTCTCTTAGCACAGAGAGCAATGTGAAATCAGTTTGGCCGACTAGCGTTGTGCGATATTAATGTAACCCGTACCGAACAGCGCTTCACCAAAGAGCAGGCGTTCTGCAGGAGAGACATGCCCGAGAATGTCACAAGTGATCAGCAACGCACGTGACGACCTGTGGACTGCCGTGAAAAATGCAGTAATCGATCATCTGCCTAATCAGGCCTTCAGAACGGGTATGTAAGACTTCTCCGAACTCGTATATTCTAGAATACGTTGGAAGCCGGTACGAACGTTTCAAATATCTTAATAAATATGAGAAACCCAATTTTTGGTGTGACGTTAAATGTCAAAGCACTTGATTCGTGCCTTGCTCTTTTAAGTGTATATTGCACATTTTCCAACCGTGCTCTTAATCTCACAAAAAGTAGGTGCCATGACTTATGCCCCAACTCTGTAATAAATGAACATGATAATCAATGATGATAATAACGGCTATGGTAATGACAATTTTCGTAATAGTCTGATCGTAATAATGAAGTATTCTGCATATTTGCAAGTTTTTATTTTTCTTTTTTTCATTCTTCCGTATCCAACGTATCTGCACTCTGTGTCCAATAGTTGATATCGTCTTTGTCCTCTTCCTCTCTTTTGCATTCAAAGTACTGAAAAAACTCCCCAGGAGTAACATGTTTTGTTTTTACCAGTTAATGTCAATCATTGAAGCCAAAACCCAAAAGGCAATACGCATTGCTGAAATATTACATCACCACACTCTACAGTTTATATAACCGTACTTCCAGGAATGAAAAACAATCTTTTCAGTTTAAATTTGAAACCATAGAAACAGAAAATGAAAATTCAAATCAATTCCACCTGAAACATTATGATGATGAAGGTAATCAGAGAGCAATATTACACAGGCGAAATTACTGCGTTAGAATTCAAATGCAAAGCATGTAGGATTACAATACAACACCCGAGAAGCTTAACAGAGCAAAACTTGTCAACGGGATTTAAAGACCGGGTCCCGATGAGACGGCTCAGGGCAACAAATGTTGCAACCGCAGCGTTTCTGACCGTGAGATCCTACGGTTCGAGTCCCGACGGCAGCGGTATCTTAACATTAGCTAGATGGAATTCAAACACTGTCTCGACAATAACGGCCGGCTGTTCTAAAAGATATTTTTCCATGGTTTCTCCGATCGATGTTAGGCAATATTTGTGCACAATCGTACTCAGGTCATCCAGCGTGAAAGGAAATTCAGGTTAAACTAGAAAAACCGAATTATTTAGGCCGAAGCGACCACATCCGCAAAATTGGAACAAGCAAACAAAGTTCATGTGTCCCCATGTCCCATTGGTCCCACTAGCCCAATTTGTCCCCCTTTACCTTTTTCCCCTTGTCCTGTTTTGTTTCGACGTCCCTCTTGTACCATTTTCACTCACAGTTCCACTTTGTCACATCCCATTTGTCGCCTAGTCCAATTTTTCCTTTGTCCCATTTTGTCCTCTTGTCGAATTTGTCCCCATTGTCCCATTTTGTCCCCTGTTCCCATTTTGTCCCCTTGTCCCATTTTGCCCCCTTGCCCTCTTCGTCCTTCGTTCCCAACTTTGTCACACATGTCCCTCTTGTGGTCCTTTTGGTCCTTCCCCGCCCTGCGATTGTTATTTAAAAACTACCAAGAACCTGTATCAACAAACTTGCTACAGAACATCCAGAGTAATGGCAATTCTTAACACATGAAACTGTTAAATATTTATTTTTAATAACTAGAAAAATTAGAAGTAACAAAATACATTATATGTAAATCGTCCTCTTTTAGTCATTAAGGGCTCAGCTGGAAGGTTAACAACTCGGCTACCGCTTTGCCTCGCAGTTAACCTTCCGACTTTGTCCTAAAAGACTTATTTAGAGAACTTGTGACATAAATAACTATTTCACTATACCGTCGGGAATAATGACTGTAGACGTTTGCGCCCAGAAACGAAAAATAGTCAATCAATTAAGCACGAAAGCAAGAGGGAAAATAACTGATGTCTTTAGAAACATCAACTGTCGTAACCATTGATCCCGTTATTGTAGTGAAGATTTATCCAGAAAGGTGGCGATATTTCCTTCCCTGCCGGAAGGTGAGATCCAATGCTAACCTAAAAGTCGTCTTGCGGAGAAGTTCCTCCTCCAGTTACCTCCTTCATACACGCACCACCATCGTCATGATAATTTCTAAGTTCCCGTCTGGTGTCCACGAGTGGTAGAATAGTACATGTGTGTGTGTAAGTAAGGGGTGAGGATAGGTCAAGGAAGAGCAAGAAAAGAATACGCGAAGTTCTTGGCCCATTTGTTAGTGTTCTTCGCCGTCACTCGCCCGGTGTTGATCGGAGAAACCACGGAAAACTACCGATCAGAGTCGCCAAGCGCTAGAATTCTCCTCCACACAGCGGATGAATTCGGCCTACGTATGTAGCTCGAGTGGAAAATCCCACACCATTGGGACAGAAACCCTAGGACCTCCCGGTCAGAGTAGCTGAATCAACGGTAACGCTGGGTCTGAGCTGAACTCAGCCGGTGGAAGAAGAAGACAAGCGCTCTGGCCACTACGCCACCAGACGCCCGAGCGGCGCGGCCAGAAGAAACGGCGGCGGCGGCGGCGCCTCTGCAGAGAGCCCTTAAGGAGCGCTGAAGGGCCGGTGCCCCCGTGGGCGGCGGAGAAGGAGAAAGGGCGCCGGGCGGGGCGGAGGAGGGCCGCGAGGCGGCGCGGCGCGGCACGGCGGGCGCGCTCCAGCGGTTCATATATCAGGTCGCGAGCGAGCCAGCAAACTGCGTTCCATTGAGCTCTTAGTTGGAATTTACAACGCCTTAACTTACCTTAAGCTATTTACGCTCGCCGTGCAAGGGCTCTCGCGGGCCGCAGTTCGTCTCTTGGCGCGCGGCGGGCGTTCTCCGTAGCCCTCTCCACTTCCCCCTCCCCTCACCCCCCGCTCCGCGCAGCCCCGCTCCGCTCCGCCACGCGCCACTCGAGTCGCGCGCCCGCAGCGCGCCGATGGAGCTCTGTTTCTTATGCAAAGCCTCGCGATTTAAGTCGGATTAAAAGAACTTCCATACTCGCCCGACGGTGGTACGTACTGGTGGCCTCTTTACCATGAGGTTCGCAAAACTTGCCATAATAATTTGAGATCGTTTGCATGAAAATGCTTTAAATCGTGATGCAGTTGTCTCAAAGAACATTGTAGTGTAGCTATAAACTTGTGGATAATAAATCTAGATTATTCGTGAACAATACATATGTTTCTTCTTGACATTGTGATATAATTTAAAGGAATGCTCTGCATATTTGTTCGGATGCGATTCATTTCAGATAAAAATAAGCGCTCGATATAACTAAAGAGTTTCTTCCAATTATAAGTCACGTTATAGAACAACATTTTAGTCAAACACTTTATCAGGGAGGAGCTCATCAAGTGAATATTTAAAATAATAATAACTAAGAAAGTCAGCCGACAGATTTCTCAAAAAACGTACTACATACCTTAAAAATTATAGTGCCCCAAAAGCAACTGTAAACCGATTGCCAACATTAAACTTTCTTTTCCGAGAGAGGTCTAGCCAACTACCTCTCCTCTAGCTACGCGCCTTCCTCAAAAGCATGTTATTTTTCAATCCAGTACAAAATGGGACATTGATTGAGTGGAGATTCAACGTTGTTACAAATCAAAACCTTTAGGAGTATCTCATTAATAATCTAGAAGAATAAATGCAACAAGCGTAGAATAAATATTACCTAATAAATAACCAATACGCGCACTCCATTATCGCGGTATAAAACAGACAACGACCAGCAAAAAAAAAACGAACACATTTGGTTACATAAATGCATTATTGAATGAATTAACAGCAACGAAAAAGTTTTTTAAAGCGCGCCGTGCGCCGGAGGCGTTTCTCTCCCGGCGTACGGCAGCGCGGTGGAAGTAACCACTTCCCGATATTACGCGAAATCGCGAGTTCCTCGCAGCTCAAATTCCACGTGAAATCGCAACGGCACGGCGGCGGCGGCCGGACGCTCCCGCTCACAAAGGAACACAGAACAGCGCTCCGCTCGAAGGGGTACGACGTAACACTTTTCTCCCCTCTCACATCTTTCCTTCTCTCTCTCTCCCTCTCTCTCTCCGTCCCTCTCTTCTTTCTTTTTTTTATTTGGAACAATATTTGATAGTCCGCAGGCGGCTCGGGCCGCGTATTTCTCTGTCCAAAATTCCAGCGCTTTCGTCAGTTACTCCGCGCCGCCATTGAGAGAAGCCCGAGCCCCGAAGAGCGCACATATGGAAAAGCGATATTCTTTTTTCTTTTTGTCCGGTGTGGGCGGGCGGGCGGGCGAGCAAGCAAGCGCACGAGCGGCGAAGACCACTTTATCGGGAAAGGAGCAGACGGACGAGAGGAGGTAGGTGGAGGAAGGGTGGGGCAAGGTGGTGTGGGAGGGGAGGGAAGAGGCGGGTAAGCGGGCGCCTGCTGAGGTAGCGCTGAGACGGCGATGAGGGCCGCTGTGAAAGGAAGGGCAGGCTGAGGGACGGGTTGGGTTGCGACGAAGAGCGTTGGGGTGACTGGCGACGACAGGCGCGTTCAAGGGAATGGCGGCTGAGGTAAGGGCGTCGACACGAAGAGATGGGTTAAAAAGATTTAAACGTGTGGAATAGAGCCAGGAGATGGGAAGTTGGGTGCGAGAAATTAGTATAGTGACAGAGGAAATTAAATTAAACTAGCGGTAGTGCTGGAGAAAGTAAAATTGATGAAAATGTTATAAGAGAGTATCATTTTAACAATGAATTTGGCGTAGGCAATAATGAGCAGTTGTCTGAGTTGTTTCCTCAGCGCAAAAAAATAATGGGCATTCATGTACGTAATGTAGTTGTCACAGAGCTTGCCAGTTAAGGTTGAGAGCAGGATCCCATAAACACAGAAGACTTGGATAAAATGGAAAGAAATAAATGTATGAAAGCTCACAATTGAAAAGCAAAGGAAGACATATAGGGAATAAAAGAATGAAAAATCATTAAAACTAAAAAGAATTTGGGAACAGATCAGCAATAACAGCAGCAGCAATAACAGATCAGCAATACAGCAATAACAGTAAAAATGAGTACAGTAATCGGTAACAGTGAAAACTGTAGGAAATCGGCAAGTCTTCACAAAAGAAACGTTTTCTCTACAATTTGTGCTCCTTAAAAATATCAAATAGAAGAATGACAGCAAAAAGAATCAAAGCGTAACAAATTAAAATCAAAAAATTGATGAAGAACATGTAAATGTTTAAGTAAGATATTGTACAAATTAGCAATAAAGATCGATCCAGAGAGCTATGTATATTAGTAACATGAAGATATCAAATATTGGAAAACATGACTCCGAATGATTGAAAAAAAATGAACGCATTTATCTCAAAACTTTTCCAAATTGCAATATTAGTATATGCTGCAAATAATTCCCAAAGATATAGAACATCTGATGACTGTCGATACAGACTATGAAATAAAGATTGCCCTAAAATCTTCGATTATCATGAATACAAGACTTGCTGTGACTCTGCGAACAAAAACTGCTATGACTGAGGAGGTCAAGAGTGTTGCATTGTCCAAACAAAACCATTCACAAGGTATTATTCGCAATAGTAAAAGTTAACAAATGTAGTGTGAATGCTAACGTATATCTTGTAAATGAGACAATAGTATGTGTGGCGAAATGTGAATTAGGAAACATGATTTTTCTTGTGCATGCTCATTTTTTGTAATTTCATTTAGAACCCATTTAAAGAAAGGAATTTGTTCCATGGCGCTTCGCAAGAACAATATTCTCCTTCCGTGGAAAGGGTCAAGTCACAGATACGTTGAAAACGGTTGACTGTTCATCGAAATGGGAATGAGGATATCAAGAGCTGAAGCCACAAAGGATTCGCGGAAGGGAGGCGCTTAGTGGGGCAACGGGAGAACGAGAAGGCAACGCGACGAATCTCCGAGAACTGTCTCTTCGACATAGACCAGTGCTTGTGGGAGCGATGGTGACACCATTGGGGTCAACTTGTGAGGGAGACCTATGTAGAGACGAAGAGGAGACGGAGACGGTGACCGCGGAGGTCTTGTTGCGAAGAAACTCTTGGACGCTCAGTGTAAGGAGTCCTGAAGGACACGGAGATGGACCTTCTGCTGCGCTCTGGTGTGGATGCAGCAAAAGTGTAACGACGATGATAGTGGAGGGGCCGAATCGGCGGGCGAGGGCAATGATGCGCAGTGGAAACTGCGAGGAGAGGTAGATGGCGGTAGATGACGGGAGCGAGTTGGAGGCTTTAGGAGGGGACCAGTGGTGTCCGGAGGAAACCAGTGGTGGGCGTAGGGGAGCGAAGGAGGAGGCGATGAGACGGAGAAATGTGGTCTGGGAAAAGAAGGTTGGAGAATGAGGATGTTTTGGAGTGGCAGGCAAGGGGGAGACGATGATGCACAGTGGAAACGGCGAGAAGAGGCAGGTGGTGGTAGATGACGACTGGAGCAAATTGAAGGCAGTGAGGGGGCCGGAGGGTGCCAGAGGGGGCCGGAGGGGGCCGGAGGAGGCCGGAGGGGGCCGGAGGGGGCCGGAGGGGGCCGAAGGGGGCCGAAGGGGGCCGAAAGGGGCCGAAAGGGGCCGAAGGGGCCGAAAGGAGCCGAAAGGAGCCGAAAGGGGCCGAAAGGGGCCGAAAGGAGCCGAAAGGAGCCGAAAGGGGCCGAAAGGGGCCGAAAGGGGCCGAAAGGGGCCGGAGGGAGACGGACAGGGGCTGGATGGGGCCGGATTGGGATCGAACGGGGGACAGAGGGGGCCGGCGAAGGCCGGACGGAGGCCGGACGGAGACTGAAGGGTTTGGAAGGGGTCGCGGGAGCCGGTGGAAGCGGGAGGGATTGGAAACATAGAAGTGATGGCCACGGCATCAGTTATGGTGGAATTCGAAAGCGACAATGGCGGATGAGACAGCGAGAGGTGGCTGAGGAGGCAAGCAACGTCGGCGAATTATGGGCCGGTGTGGACACCCATTGTCAGAGAATTCCTACTATACGACAATTCGACTTCGCTTCGCGGAATATTGGATAACACTGCTTGAAGCCTTTCACAAGAACTCAATGGCGCTTCCTCTGTGCTGTGCTTTAGAGACGGTATTCAAAGAAAACATTTTTATATTTTCTTTATTCAAGATTAAATTTCCGAGAGATACCAATGCCTAACCTAACTATTTGTACTGATTACTTTTAATTACGTATTTCAGATCTTAAATTAAATGTTATTTGGTGTGTATATTTCATTAAAAGGTATCCGAGAAATAAAACAGCGAATTCACGCGTGTGTTTCTAAATTAGTTGAATGTAAATGTTTCCCACAAAGTAAAATAGCGTACGAAAATCGTTTTAACAAATATAATGAATGAGGAATTTTAATACCTTTCCAAACCTACAAAAAAAAGTAATTCTGTTGTTAAAATTAATTTTCTTTCTTTCATCGATATTTTTTTCGAGAAACTATTGTTAGAACATAGTAGTAGCTTAGCACTAGGCCGAGAGCCAGTACTTCCGGTTGCTATGAATTCTGCAGCTGTTTTTAATTAATCACTTTTCATAATACCCGTGAATTGTTATATTTAATGTTATCTGATTCCTCAAAAGATTTACCAAGAGAATAAAAAAGGAAAATACTTCGACATGATAACTTCTTCAATACGAGTACCTTAAATACATTTTTTTAAATGCTCGCAAACACGTTTCCATAAGAGGCTGTTATAACTTTACCTTACTTTATTCAAAAATTAGTCAGGTAAGGAGCAATTATTTTTGCTACAATCTTAAAGAACAGAAATAATACGTTCACTTAAGGTATTTTGGGGGACACTTTACAGTAGTGGAACAAAGAATGTTCCACCTTACATTGCGTTTGATCAAAGCTTCAGAATGTTTAAAAATACGTAAGATAACCCCTTGATACGATTTCGTTTAAACTCTTTCCTTACCAACAGAGGTATTGAAAGAAAAATCGAATTGTATCGAATTCAAAGAAAAATTCAGGAGACATGAAGAGATGGAATCCTACTATATGTTGCCGTTCGAAACAGACATAACTAATTGACTTACAAAGTAAACGTTAGTAGGAGGCTTAATTATTTCAGTTTCACCATTTTTTCTGCAATTATTTTTAAGTAACTCATCTCCCAATCAACAGCACAAAAATACATCAAATTACTTGTCTTAGATAAAACTACCAATTTTATTTTATGTTTAAATTGATTCAATTCAATATTCAACTTTCATTATTATTACACTAAGTTTATACATTCGAGATTCTACGATTATATTTTTTAATTCCTTTAAATAATTTATTTTAAATGTAACAATACAAGTTATGAACATTTGGTACACGCGCGTTATAAACTTTCTTTTCTAACGAGCGTCCAACCACCGTCCAACCACCGTTTCTAATTTAAACATTTCATTTTGAAAGAATTAACCACAAAGCTTTCTTTGGACGGGTAACTTGTTTGCATCCTATACTTTGCGGTTTCATTTTATCGGCGCACTCTGAATCTTTCACTTTGAACTTTCCCTACAAGTTACGTCAATATTGATGAGGTCTTTGTGCTACAACTGATGCCTTTAGATTAAACTAGCAATATGAAAATTTATTACATTTTTAGTTCGTTTATTTCCGTTTATTCCCAGAAAATTTCTTTATCGCATGTTTACCAAAAGCCAAAATACTTACAGATAAAATTATTCTTGCTTTTTCCTTAGTTGAGGAAGAAATTCCTTACGGATTTTGATTGTGTTTTCTTAATTCAAGAATAAATATATTTAAAAATCCATTTCGTAAATATTGTTCATACAATAATGAATTATATTCTAGTACTTCATCATATTAAGACAGGTAATTAGAGAAATTAGGACAGTAATTTGAAACATTGTTTCAAATTACATGCATTGACCTGGTGTAAACATTTCGTAATATTTTTAATTAGCGCAATCAAACGGTACTAAATATACTAACTTACAGTATTTCGATCAATAAACAATATAGTAACCTAATAATAATGAATAAACAATATACTAACCTACAGTATTTCGATCAATAAACCTATTTTTGTTAAATGTTAATTTTCTTTATTTTATCCTGAAGGAAGGTAGTCCCGAAATGAGTTATCGACAGACGTATGTAAACTTCTTTATATTATTTCATGAGGCACATCACTTTTGTTTCCAACAGTTGCGGGGATGGATTGTCGCCATCATCAGACAAAAACCAGGTAAGAGCTCATATTGTAAGATTGCTTTAATTCCCTTCATACTCACAAAGATCGCAGCACCAAAACACGACAAAACACGATTTGGGCAATTTCTTGGAATCTTATGGTCGGATCGGAAAACAAATTATCAGTTCCCCATCAGAAGAGCGAGACGCGTTCTATCACACCTCATCTGTCTCGATTGGTGCACAGAAAGTGGTCCAGCCAGAGAGGCGGAACTGCACACACACATGCATTCTATGGGAGTTTACTCAAATACTATATAGTAAGTATGACCGACTGTCGTGGGGGAGGAATTTTATATCCTCAATTCTTCAACCTATCTCAGCCGGATGACCGTCGAACAAATGAAAAAACAGGATTAAGGATCATCGATACTTTGAACTGTGGCATTCACGAAATTACTCGAAATCAAATACTTTTTTTAAACAAATTATACTATAATCACTGAATCTTTCTACACAGACATTGTATACAAGAAACATACCCTTTCATAACATATATCCTGTGTGAAGGAAAAGATTTTATAACTACAACACTTTTTTACATACATATTTGCTAACAATCAAGAAAGAATTAATCCTAGGCTTTCTTGTTAAATAGTTTACAGAGATTTAAAATAAAACAATTTTATATTAAATTTTCTCCTTTCTAAATGCACTCATTTACATAAAAGAAACAAAAACATGGATTGTATTGACTTTGTACATAGAACACAATGCTTTCCAAAAGTTATCTTTAGTAAATCTTGTAAACTGCTTACTTTCTCCTTCACTTTGATAGAAAATTGGGAATTGCATAATGTGAAACAATTCTTTTTACAAATTCTTAATAATTGTTTCTACTTGTTTTTCCAAAATAAGGATGATTGATTGTATTGATGTTGTGCCAATTTCAAAACTTCTCAAACATTTGATAACGGATTCCTGTGTATTTTCTTAAATCACACAGATTTAGAGGAGAGTTTAAAATAGTATAATTCCGTTTGGAACTTTCTTAGTCGTGGCGTACGCAACCTTCAGGGACTGTAGTTGAATTCAGGTAGCGTCGCGGCAGCCAGCTGTGCGGTGCGCCTCGCGACCTTGTATGACCACTCCACCGTTACAACCTCGTGTGGCCACACGTTTACTTGTGTAGGGATTTTATATTTCGTCCTTTCCAGAATTTGCATCAGTTTGGCTGAAATCTCACGCCAAGATACCAATGAAAGAACAACCACAGTAGGCAAAAAAAACAACAATCAATATAAAGAAAAAACTGGAAAAGAAGATATTCAAGTATGAGTTCAGCATTCACACTGCTCATACGTACTCCCCACTTCCCACTACTCTTTAAAATTTATGCACGAAATTTTTTAAATAAGCTCACAGTTATTTGCATTTCATTATAATTAAAAGCAATTTACCTCTTCTATATCTCTTCGAAGAACTTCTGTTGCTTCGTAAACGATGTCTCGTAACAGCACCATTCACATAGTGATCCGTCCTCGCCCGCGGCTTCTCATGTCGGCTTCTCGGTTCCAAAAGAACAAGAAATGCTACCTATATTTTTTCGTTTCTTCTTGCTACTTCAGCAAGCTCTGAAGTTCTATTTCTGCACTTGTTATTTTTTTGGTAGCGCGCGTTTCAACATGTCCTGTTTACGCAGGTAAGGGATGTGAGATTTTTACCATGTCTATGAGAAAACGCGTGGTCACAATAGGGTTTATAACACTTAACTTCTTTTATTTTTTAAATATTGATTTTTATAACTGGTATCATAATATTCAGTATTCAGAAAGAAAATGTAAAAAATAAGAAATTATCGCACCTCATTGAAGTATTTCATACTGAAATATACTATAAACTGAAACTAGTGGCCTTCAGACGCAAAAAAATGTGGCTGTCGAAAGTGTGAAAAATGGGATTCGGGAGTTGCAAACATTGGCTGTTCTGAAAAAGCACACGTGAATTCTGAAGCTTCTCTATTCCTCCTCACATGACCTCCACTACGTCGTAAGCAATGACGCAATGATAAGAATATAGTTCGTAGTATCAGGTATGAGAAATTGCGAATTAAAATAACTGAATATTTAGATTTTTCATTCAAAATCAAAACTATTTCATAGCTTGGTGTTTTTATCGAGTTTCTGGTGATCTAATACAACCAATGATACCTATTATATGGTCAGAGGCGTACGTTAGTTTCATGACTAAAAAGCATTTTATTTTAAGTTAAATAAATGAGCAATAGGGTTCGTAACACAACAGGGAATATTCCTCCATCTTAATGAAAATCCGTGCTCCAGTGATTCGTTTATTGCAAAGTAACATCGCCTCACAGAAATCCTAGCTTTAACATTATCACCCTTTCCGCACCAACGGAGAGGGGAATCAACGACAGTCCACAGCGTATTTCTTTCCTCCATCTTTGATTGGGGAAGGAGTTTCTGTTTCATCCTTTGCGATATTTTTACTAGGACCTTTCTTAACTCTAACGGTCGCTTTCACGAAACACTTTTTAAATATGACTTAGTAAAGTCATGCTTAATTTGAAGACATACTTTGTTGTTCGTCGTTTCACCACCCTATTTGAAGCAATGCTTGGTAAAGTATAGCATAAATGTATTCCAGGGTTGGCTGGTAATGCTGGACTCTGGTAACCATGCAATGACCATAATCAACCTAGTAAGTTTTGGTTATGCTTTGTATTTTGATAGAAAGAGGTTATATTCATTGATTTTTCGTAATGGGGAAAGAACGGAGTGCAAAATTTTCATCGTTAGAGAAAGAAGTTCTCCACGAATGTATGACAGAGTACAAAATAAATTTACAAATGGAGGAACCAATCTACCTAAAAATGACGCGTGGGAGAACATTGAAAGAAATTTCCAAACAATGAGCCCCAAGATGAAATATAACAAACATTAAATAAAGTTGTGGAGATAGTTAGGTTTAGGTGAAAAAGGAAATGTAATAAAAATTACTGAATGTAAAAGTTCGAAGTTGACAGTAGCTATGGGATCATGTAATCATAATCTGCAAAACTATTTTTTAGGCAAAATTGTAACCTGCAAGGCAATTATGTACCAAAATATTGAAATGCTCATTTTGTTATGAATATTAACTAAGAAATAAAATGGAAATTCTAGCCGTTCTTCAATTTGCCCAGAAAGTTGCAGTGTTCCAAATCGAAAATCGGGATCGGGTGTCAAAATTCCTTATATTGAGCTCTTCTAATTATTCAGATCATCCCTGTATCCACCTCGACCTGGAAGAAGGCCTCTCAACGTTCTCATTTTCACAAATGTCGCAGCAATCACTATCGAAAGCAACACTCCATAATATACTGTTATTTACATTTCATACTTTTATTATACTTTTTTTAGACTTACATTTTCACTGTTTTTGCAATGTAAAGCACGACTTAAAATGAGTACGTGTAGCTGGGACGTGTTCTTAAATTTAAGTCAAACTTATAGTTTAAGTTTACCTTAAAGGGTATGATGAAACGGAAGTCTACCTTCAAATTCTTAAGACAACTTAAAATTTTAAGTAATGGTGGTGAAACAGGCCGTATGTGAAAGATTAGTCTTTCAACGCTTATCGAATGTTTTCAAACTAATTCGAAACCGTTCCCATGTGTAATCACTTCGCGTAAACTCTGGTGTTCTCTTTTAGCCATTGCAGGAAGGCCCTAGGGTTCGAGTCCCGACGGTTGCAGGATTTTCACCACTTGCTACATAGCCAGGTCGATTCAGTCACTGTCTGCAGGAGAATTCCAGCGGCAGGTTCCTCTGGCCGGTAGTTTTCCGTAGTTTCTCCGATCAACAACAGGCGAATGATAGAGCCGTACCCTAACAAACGGACCACGGGGCGCGCGAGATCTTTCCTTCCTCTTCCTTGCCCTGTGTACACCCCTTACTTACACAACTGCATGCACTACACTACCGCACATCCCGGGAGACAAGTCGGGAGCTTAGAGCTTGTCGCGGCTAGAGCAGTGCCTTGTTAGTGGGAGATACATGGTTAGGAAAACCTTGCTTGCCGACGGGTAGCTGAGAACGCTTAGTTGATAATGTTAAGAGATGCTATACAAGGAAATTGTATTGAATCAGTGCATTTCAATCGTAAGAACTAAAATTACACCAAAATCATTCTAAAGAGTGAATATATTATTTTTCGACGAGAGAGTTTTTTTTATTGATGAATATTCCAGTTAATAAATATAATGCGTGCCAATTTGATCGAATAAAATATTTTATCACAAGTAATTTATTGACAGACACGTCCACGTATACGAAACAAATGAGTAGCACGCCAAGAGAACAAAATGATCAGGTCAAGAATGGTTCCAAAACACTAAGTTCAGAAAAAATGCAACGAACTGAGGTGCGCAGAAGAAAGCTTCAGTAGCTGAGTCACGTAGTAGGCGGATAGCCCAGCTTGGGACTCGTTGCAACTCTGCTTGATATCCCGCGGCCGTCGCCACCATTGACTTAAGCGGATGGGCGCGGGCTCGGATCAAGATATCCGACAGCGCCCCGCGCCCGGGGCCTCCTCTTCACATTTTCGCACTGCAACAGGAAACCCTAGACTTTCTCCGAGCCACGCCGGTTTAGCTGCTCCTGCTTAAGTCTCGACCAGCATCCTGCTCTCAGGGCTTTGGCAACACTACTTCCTGTCTCGCATTTTGTTGCTAACTGACTTTTTCAGTCAATGGTTATAATTTTGATCAAACGTTCTTCACAATCAAACAACACCTCAGCAGCGTTGTTAATGTCGAGATCCTTGGTACTATTCCACGGAAATCCACGGAAGTGGATTTTCAACATTAGCTACATTGCTCGTCGAATTCAACCATTGCCTGTAGGAAAATTATAGAGGCCTATGGCTCTGATAGATAGTTTTCCGTGAATTCTCAAAAAAATACCAGGGTATTGTCGAAGTGGTATCTCAACAAACGAGCCACAAACCGCGTGCGATAGTCCCTTTCTCATCCTTGTTCCCATCCTTTGCCTTACACGCACTTAGATGTGCAACACATATGTAGGTCAGTCGGGAGAGTAGAGCATGTCTTGGTTAAGCGGGGCTCAGATGTGGATTATTTCTTGAAGAGATAGAAAATCTGCAAAGCAATATGTAGGTCAACGACGGATTTCACATTCCACCACCACTACCCTGGATATAACATACTATATATTTTCTGAATTATTGACCTAATAAGTGATGGTCTGAAATAGACGTGCACACTTAACTTAATAAAACCCTACCATGTCATTTAATTCGTAATACACTGGCGCTAGTGATACCTCATTTTTCGCAGTTTTTTATCATTATCCTTTATTGTTAGCATATTTTTCTCGGAGCGGATAAAGTTCCTGTGACTTCCGCCCACCTGGGCACTCTTTGTGGTATTCCCGCCAAATTATCGGAGTTCCATACTGCACCAGTGTTATGGGGGCGCGAACACAAAATTCGCGCGTCTCACTTTAAAAAAATTTACTTAATTAATTAATTAATTAAGAAAATTAATTAATCATTGTTCCCCCGCGCCTCTACGCATGGAACGCCCTCTTCCGCCATGCAGCTTCAGCCACGCCGTCGCCGCCGCCGCCGACGACAGCGTCGGGCATCATCATCATCATCATCATCATCGCCACCGCCATCGCCGCCGCCGCCGGGGCCGGGGCCGGCGCTGCTGCTGCCGCCACCACCACCGTCGCCGCCCTTATCTCCCCCCACCTCCGTCCGTCCGCCCCCCCCCGGCCGGCCAGCCAGCCACCCCTTCCACGCGCCCGGTGGCATTCTCGGGGCGGTGGACAGATCATGCGTGGCTGGCGGAGAGTGCGGAGCTAGGATGGATCGGGAGGTGCAGAGGGCAGCTTATCGCTCGACACGGGACTGCTCAAAAACTTTGCCGTGAAGCATTCCCGTCAGCGAAGGGCATTTTTTCTATGTGCATTGAGACCCTCTACTAGACAGCTGTGTAAAAAGGAGGAGCTGTGGTACTATGAGAGTAGTCTGCTTTGATAAATCTAGGCATGTGTGCCTCGTAGGCTTCAATACACTCTGCAATGTTTACACTAATTAATTTTTCTTACTGTATCAGTCAGGTAGCCTCGCCTAGTCAGTGTACCTTTCATTTTATGTTATCATAGCAATGCAAGAGTTTTGTGAAATTGTTAAAGTTTTTTGTATTCTTTGACATTTATCCAAACTCCGTTTTTCATTTTGATGAAACTGCTCATTCGCATTCACTTTCTTTGAACTATAAATTTTCTTAATCAAACATTCTACTGTTCTCATTTGCAACGCATCTCCTGATATCATCTCAATTTCACATTGTCGACACCGTGGCCGAGATCGCTACGGCGGTAATGCCGTAGTGATCATGGACCGCGGGGTTGCGAGTTCGATTCCCGCCTCAGTTGTATGTGTTCGTCCTTTCACCCCTATCATTACCATATCTTTTCATCCTCATACCATAACGTTACATCTAATAGTGGTCGTTAATGACCTAGTAGTTGATGCGACCTTAAATTACAAAAAACAATTCGTATTCATTAAACTGTTCTTATACACCTATGTTCCGAATGCAGAGATGCGAAGAGCTTTACACACAAACACACGTCTTCTATTCTTGTTTAGTTGCCTTCACTCCCGATCTGTATTGTTCTTCCGGTCTCGAACTATTTGCATCATGCACGCAATGCAATTTGTTAACATCCCTTGCACTTCCACCCCTTTTTCAAAGAAAATCTCTAAATTCTCTGAATCCCTAACATACCTCCATACCCCTATTATTTTCCCTCGGCACCTATAATTTCCATCTCCAACCATCACCTCAACCCTGGCCAAATCCCTCTCCACCCGCATCGCCACTCCGTATCCGCGAGCAGTGTGTTTCTCCCTTCTACAGCGATGTCGCCTCTGCCACCGCCTTGATCTCGGCCGCGCAGCTGACCTACGCAGCGCGCGCAGCGGCACTCTGCGGAATACAAATGCACGCGCGCGCTGCGGAGGAGAGTCCCGCTGCGGCATCACCCGCCGGAATAGGATATGGCAGAAAAACATCGATGTTTCTAAAACGTCAATATTTTCGAGAAGAAACATCAATATTACAGAATAGATGTTTTGCTCTCGATGTATTCTTCAGATTGATACATTTGTTCAGAAAAATTGATGTTTTTTTTAAAAAAAAGCATGATATAAATATAATTTCCAGTATCTATTTTATTTGTAGGTTGCTAGCAATCAACAGCCATTGACAACTGTCATTATTGTCAATGACCGATATATTTGTTCAGACACATCGACATTTCCAAAAACATTCTCATGAAATAAATGTAATTTCCAGTATCTAATTTATTTTTGGATTGCTCGCAATCGACACTCATTAACAACGGTCACTGTTATCCATGTCCAGGCGGCACGAAACTGTTTGATGTTTGCAACCTTTATCCCGTATTGTTGCTTTTTTTATTACTTTGTACGATCCTTAAACTGCAATTTGAACCTTGATTACATAGAAAATCGATTAGGAAAGTAAGATGATTGTTAAATTTAAGGTACAATATTACTTTAAACTAATATTGAGGTGTTTTATCACATTAGAACAAGGACATCTTACTTCGAAATATTTCATATTTTAAATAGCCGATGTTTTCATCGACATTGAAAACTTTTTGGTGATGTATGGAAGTATCGATGTATCGATGTTTTTCTAAAGCGTTCCAACACTACGCTGGAGATCTATTCCCAAGGTGACTAGTATCACTTCTGCGCAAAGCCCAACTCATGATAGCGGGACGTTCTCCAAAGAGATGGGAGGTAACGATGGAACTCGTCAGCAATTGTTCGGGATTATATATAATTAAATTACCAAGACAGGAAGAAAGAGAGATACCAAGTGATCCCATTTTATTGATGAAAGAAATTTGTTGAAGAAATATGAAAGATTTAGCAAAGATTTTTAACATATCCAAATGCATATAGTATAAGGAATGTCTATACATTTACATTGTACTATTTACAATGTTTATGAGGACAAAGTATGGATTTGTAGTTAAAAGAACGTTTAGAAAGTAATAACATATTTTCTGAGATAATCGTGAAACTTGAAAAAAGCATTTGATTAGTTATGTACGAGTATATGAATTTATGAAATGAATTTACTTTCTAGAAACGTTTTTGGTAATTGTACACTAATTTCCATGTTTATTTACTATGAAAAAAACACTTTGCTGAAAGTCGATCGCACATTATTATTTCATACTAAAGAATATTCTAAAATGAAGGGTTGGAAGCAATAACAGTGATAACTCACAATTTAGAAATGAAAATAATAGTTATAAACAGTGCCTTAGAAATCTCTCGTGCATCGGAAACTTTTCGTCTTGGGATATATTTCTGAAGAGAATGAAGCCAAGTGGTTCTTAAAGCAAAGTTTTAAACAAAATTAAATTTTTGCTTTTAAATTTTAGCATTGCTCTTGGTGCACAATGAGCCTCATGTGGGTTTCCATGTTATTGCTTCCAACCCTTCAAATCGTGTATAAATGACAAATTCTAAATGTAACAAAGGTATATGGTCTCAGAACTAAGCTTCGTCATTTTCTTTATGGTTTCCAGGAAAAGCAGCAGCAAGGATTGAGAGAATGGGGCGTTGGGGAGCTTCAGGCCACTTTAATATGATTATCTTCCTAATTGGCATATTAACGTAGCTCTTCCCATATTTGTACACGAAATACCATCTTAGTCAAATTGCAGGCTTAGGCAAATCTTAGGCAAATTGGATCTCACGAACTACACCTCGAAATTCTCAGAAAACAATCAACATCACAAATCCATTTTACTGACGTAAATTGATAATGGAGTCACGGAATGAGCTCACATGCAAAGCAGATAATAAAATTGTGTAAAATGAGTATCGTAATAGGGAACATGATTCAGCCTGGCTTTTTGGGAACGAAAAAGTTTTGTCTAAATCACCCTCGTTTCAGCAAGGGGGTGTGAGGCGTCACGAATCCTACTCTACTTTCGTTTCTTTCTTCTAGAGTAGGAGTTCCCAAAGGGGTTGGTATAGACACCCTGGGATGATGAAATTGGAAGGGGTCAATGATGATAATGGGCTCGATTGGAGGTCAATAGTCGAATGTGAACCGGTGCCTGATCAGTATACCATCGCACACAAGATCCCATTGGTTATAAAAAAATATTAAATTAATTATTTTTTCTAATAAAAGAAATTGAATCTGAGAGAAGAGAAAAGAATCTGAGAAAAGAAAAAAGAAAGATTTCAGAAAAAGCCCACAATAATAAATTGCACATTTGCTCTTCTTCGTTCGTATCCGTCGTTCATCCAGTAAAATTTAGGATGAACAGAAAACTCAAGAAATTATAACTCCGTATTCACAACGATACTCAATTGCACAAGGAAGTACTCTCCGCAATACACACTGAAGAAGTGGTAGGGCTAGTTCTTATACTTCGGTTTTTCTTTCTTGGCGCGTGGGGGTGTGTCATCAAAATGGAATATCTCACGGAATTTCCGGTCGTTCTCGGTTGTGTCGCTAGGATTCGGATGATCGCGACTGTATCCAGCAGTGCAGGTGATCATGCGACTCCTAGATGCACAACCGAGAACGACGCGAAATTCCGTGAGATATTCCTATTTTGATGACACCCCCCCCACGCGCCAAGAAAGAAAAATAGAAGTATCAAACACATTTTGCAAACACTCCATAAAAAGAGGGTTAAAATCTCCGCTTCGCCGACTGGTTTATCCGTTGTGAGCAGCGCAGCGGAAAAAGCAACGTGAGCGCCACTACGTTGTTTTCAACCAATAGAATCCACGCATTCATTTCTGTTTCATTAAGAGATTAAGCAATAGGCATAATTTGTAATTACATCAATTATATGGCTGCATATGATTTTAACTTTTATAAAAAGTGATGTATTTTATAAGATTAATAAATCGATTAATCTTCATGATGTAGTTAACGTCTTTTGTCTGGCGAATTGAGCCGGTTGAAACAAAAGAATTCTGGGAATCTCCCAGGCGCGCACGGGCGCTTGGCGAGAGATAGCGAATTCCGAGAAGTGAGAGGGCGCTGTGCACATCTGCACGATGGAATATGAGCCAGAGCGACATACGGTGGTTGGGAAAGAGATGGCTGGCATGTTAGAACACATAGATTTTTACATTAGGATTGCAAACAAATTCTACTAAACCCATAGTCATGTTTACCAGGATGTTTCATGTAATCATAATGCGTAAAGCATTTAAAATTTATTTTCTAAAATAGCTTTGCTCGTGCTAGCAAAATTGTTACCATTAAGGCATTTATATACAATTATTTGTATCATGATTAAAGAAGCTGTATTTTAAAGAAAACGTACGAGGGTTGATGAAGCAACAATTCTCTGAAAGGGGGATCGATGAAAGAAAAAGTTTGGAAATCCCTGTTCTAGAGATATGGACCCAGATAATTGTGGTCAAGTGTAGCTTCACAAAACGACCTTTGGAGTTCATGAGCAGAATGAATTGATGAGAATTAATGTTACATTTTACTGCATTTCATATGCGTTATTTCATTATAAATTTAATCAAAAGTGAACAAAGAAGAAATTATTTCACAAAAATCAAACTTCGAAAATGCGCGGATGTGATTCATCAAGGAAGTAGAATGCATTCTATTTTCAAAACTACTTATTGCAGAAGCGCCAAGTAATTGAAAGAAAAGTATGCGGCTTCCGGTAACGAAAAATCCAAAATCAACATTACCGGGGGAGGTGGCTCAGTGCATCAACTGATGTCACTGCAGTGCCTCTGACCGGCAGAATTTTCGACACTAGCTTGTCAGCATGACCGAATCCAAACGCTGCCTGGTTGGGAAAAAGCCGCTAGTCGACGGTAGGTCGGTGCCGTATCTCGTTATCTAGCAGGTGAAAATCGCCGACATCTCCCGATGAAAAACATGCGCTACACTTACGGGACTAATGACCTTAGCAGTTAACGTGTCCAGAATCACTAACAATTGATTTTTCAATGTAAATCATCATTCTTATAATAGAATTTCCAACGCGTGCAGAAATTGAAAGAAAGTATGGAAGCTCCCGCTTTGTAAGACCTATATACGGTTTTGTTTGATACCCAGGAACTCGGGGGAAATTTAAAAAAATATTACAAATTGTTAATTCACACAAGAATTTAAAACACTTTGTGGCCTCCTGTCACGTGAGTCGCATCCATAACGTCATTATATATTACGAACTCCGAAAAAAATACAAAAATTAGTTTCAAAATTGACAGAAAAATGTAAATAGTTTATTGTGACATTCCATCTATTCTCATACCGCATGTGACGACTAAATTCGTACAGTAAATAAGTGCGTGTTCACTGTTCGTGGCAACTGACATCAAGCGACAAGCGACATCAAGGTTCAAAGGAGAGACCACTCCACATTAACACTAGAACGACCGAAGCCGTCATTTTCACGGCAACAACATATTCAAGCAATGTTTTCTTTATTAAAATTAACAGTAGGCCATTATGATTGCTTGATTTTAAATGTATTTATGATTTAAAGTATACGTGAAAATTTCGAAAATATTCATCCAGTCGAAATTGTTATATTGATCGATTTATATTAAACGCCGACAGACGTCAAATTGACTGCTTCCCAATAGGTGCTAAACAGTGCACTCCGTATGTCAATTTGTTTTCTTAGTATCGTCTTATATTTTTTGAAACCCTTTTTGAAACGAGGGACGCTCTCTTTGTTGAAAAGCATTCGTGTCCATCGTATTGTATGAGAAGTTTCGATACTACAAGTTGGTGGTGAAATGGAACGCTATCGGTTCTGATATTGTTTTTTTACGACGAAAACAACTCGCGGGTAAGCAGCCAGAATTTCCGTAATTATTTTGATATCAATTGCATATATTTTTCTTATTACTATAATCACTAAATAAAAATTATAACTGAAATATTTACATTTATTTGTGTGTATAAATTCCCCCAAATCCTGAAATAGCCCATTAAATACATGAGCCGTGAAAATGACTGCTCCAGAGCATTCTCGGTAAGTGCTAGGTCCGGGCATTCTAGTGTCTACTATTTCTGTTCAGGTGTTAGTTATGGAACAGCAATTTTTTTATATTATTGGCTTGTAAATAATTGATGTACTGAGTATACTTATATACTTTATATTGTCATTGAAGTATTCGTGAATACTTTTTGTTAAAATGTTTAATTTATTGTACAGTGCACCAAAAAAGACTCATGACAGTGGCATCCTGCTATTGAGCAAAGGATACAATGTTGGAAGCACTTTGCTGCAGCTTGTAACACAGGAAAACTACAAATTCACCATTGATCACAAGAGATGCTGGTAGCGTTGTCCCCCTCACGCGTTTCCCCGTGCTTCAGTTGCTGCCAACAGAATTGCAACTTTTAATACGAGGCCCCGACCCGGCTCCGTGCGGAGAGACTTTCCAGGAGCACAGGGTTTTCTGTGAACAATGAACATTCCGAGTGCGTGACAACTGTTAAGCATTTACGATCGTGTACCGTTAGTTCTCTCGCCCGTAACGGTGGTAAAAAGCGTTTTTCTAATAAACATTTCGAGTTCTTAAGAACTCGGCATTTATTTTCAACTCTCCAACCAAGCACCATTCTCAGGACGTCTCTCCTCTTTGTGAATTTCCAGCAACCCACGTGAGGCTGGTAAATGCTCCAGTGCCACCTGTGCACGCAAGAGGGCCTGAAAGAGCTTTCTCTGCGTTGGAATGCTACGCTGGGTTTATATTAGAAAATGATTGTAAAGGGATTCAATAAAAACTGTAAAAAGCATTCAAAAACAGTTTTAAGTTCAAAAAGAGCTCAGGAATATCAAACAAATTATTTAAATTTAAAAAATTAATCACAAATATTTTGATCAATAATTCGATGTCTTATACATTGAATGTTTATTAATCCAAGCAATACCTTTCGAAATTGTAATCTACCAAACGAAGTTGACTAGCGGTGTTTTTCACGGAACATTCCTCTTAAATTGACACATACTCAAAAGTAACGTAATGATGTGAACAGACCAACTCACAATGAATATATTTATTATGCTACAGACAGCAACTCAATGTTTAAAAATGCTTTGAAGACGTTTGACAGTGACCTAGAAATTTAAAATAAAATTAGTGACCTGCATCAGCTACAATACTACTGAACAATACCACACAAAATGGTTTTCCAAAATGGGCTACACTGCTGAAGAATAACAATTAAAATACTTTCGTATAAAACTGCGTAAAACTTAGAAACTGACAAGCTGACGTACGATTTTATCGCGTTAATAATCGGACTTCACCCTGTCGCTCTCGCCCGCCAGTGCTTTCGATGCACTGAGCGATGAGGCATCGGTCACAGAGACAGAAAAAGAGTAACTCCCGTTGCTCGGAAAACGCAAAAAATTAAACTCTGCTCGGAAAACGCAAAAAATTAAATATAACATGCATATGACTAGATATGTCACTAAATATTTTAATACGATTTCCTAAAGATGTTTAAGACTCGTGGTGGAGAGGAGATACACAATTTCCTATCCGAGAATCATTAGAAATATTATCCAGTTAGATGGGCTTATGAATCACTGAATTACTGGATAATTATAAAACACATGGAATGTACCTACGAATGAGCCAAATTATTGTAATCATTTCTACATTTCTAGTCAACGATATTGCTATTAGAAACCCTTCTATTACGCTCTTTCTATTGACAGTTGGGTTAATGATACAAATCTCTTCAAGGTAGCACTAGTGGTGCTACAGAATGGCACAGACATTCCGGTATAGTTTTCTATTTCCTTGGGTCTTAGCTATTCGGAATTGCTATAAACTCTTTCTCACCGGCTGTGATCTATCACCGCCAAAAGTACTTTTTTTTAATTTTTCGGTTTCCTATTGGTAGAACGGAAACATTAATTGTAGAATATTAAAGAACACAAAAACCTAGTCCATAAATGAAAATTTTCTTTTAAAAATTATGTGCCGTTTAAGAGAAAATGGCGTTTTAGCGCTACTAAAAGTGCGAAATTTGAAGCTCATTTTCACAGAAAATGTTTGAGTTTTCAAAATACTTTATTAGCACATACACTCTCAAATATAATAATCTTTACAAATTGCTGGTAATGTGCATATTAAAGATGTGGGAGATCTTTCAAAAAAACTAAAATTATGTAATTTTTGAAAAAACAAAAAATAACTCAAAATAAACTTTACGCTATACTAAAGAGTGTAATTCGTACTATCCGTTACAAAAGTTTCAAGAAAAAATTGCAGCCATATATTAGAAAATAGCGTTTGAGCGTTTCTGAAAATGCGAAATTTTGAGCTACTTTTCACAGAAAACAGTTGTGTTTTCGAGAAACTTTACTCAACATTATTTAAAGTACATGTACTCGTAAGTATAATAATGTGAAAAAATCGCCGATAATGTAAATATTAACGACGTGAGAGACAAGCCAAAAAATTTACATTTTTTTAATTTTTGAAAAAACCAACCGATAGACCAAAATGGCTTTTATGTCATTGATACAGTACATTTACCGCTATCCCTATCAAAAGCTTAAAGAAAAAATTACGAGCCGTTTTTTGAGAAAATCTTGTTTTTGTAATTTTTTAAAATTGCACATATTGCACGCAATATTGCACAAAAATTACCAAAATTTTGAAAAACATTTACATGACCTTTATGAAAGAACTCAATATGCAGAAAACATTTTATTTGAAGAAAAAATATCTATCTTCAATTTTGTAGGTGGAGAAAGACGCCGAAAAAAGTCAAACTTTCACAATTTTCGAAAATTCAGAGCTGTACGTGAAAATCGGACCTATGCCATGTTAAAACGTGTATTTTACTCTATTCACACAAGAAATTTAAAGAAAAAATTTGGAGCCGTTTTTGAGAAAATTTTGAAAATCCCCGGGGGACTTCATATAAAGTACCCCCAAATTTTGAAGAATCTTTTTCAAAATCTCAAAGCTTTGACTAGAATGAGATCGACCGGAGAATATCCATTTTGGAACAAATCGTACGTATGGTTTAGGCGCTAGCAGTGTTCACAGACGGACAGACGGACGGACAGACGGACGGACAGACGGACGGACAGACGGACGGACAGACGGACGGACAGAAGGACGTTTTCCTTTCAATTGGGTTTTCGGTATCAAGAACCTAGAAAACAGGGTTTCTGGCTACACCACGTATTAGGGGATTTTTTTTCTTAATTTAGCAACTGGTTTTATCCACTTATTCGTTTTCACGTCCTGGCAATTAATTTTTTTCCGCCGAAAATTGGCCATTTTTTCGCGCAGCATTACATAACTTTCCCTATACTTCGTATATCACTCCGTGTATACATACGTATACGGGAAAGTAAAAAGTACTGTAGTGTAGGCATTTTCCCCTGCTTCGCGTTCCGCTGAGCTCCAACTATGACCGCTGTCAAACTTTTCCTGCCCTCCCAATCTCGGCGACCCAGCGCGAGCGTGGATTTTCTGCGTCGCGAACGACACTTCACCCCGTCGCCCTCGCCGGTGAGTGCAGCGGGCGCACTGGCGCGTAGGGTCACAGGGCCACCGCATGGGGAAGGGCGCCGTTCGCAGGGCCGGGCGCCCAGGGAGTGGCGCTTGTTTGGGTGGCCTCGTCTCCGGAAGTCCGGCGGCGGTAACGAGCTTCCGGTGCGACTGCCCCGCGGGGCGCCCCCGCGTACAGGCGCGGAGGGGTGTGGAGGGGGAAGGGAAGGGAGGGTGCGGGGCGGCGACGACAGGGGCGCTGCCTCTGCGCTTCGGGGGAGGTGTCGCCTGTCCGCTCCAATTGCGATGCGCGACGCTCGACGTACGGGCACCGCGCTGGTGCGGACAGCGAACGCAGTTGGGTTTTCTATACGGAAATGCACAGGGATTCCAACAAATAGAAGACAACTTTTTATTCCAGACGCGAAACTGAAATACCACATATTTTAACGTTCATGGAAATTAAAAATAAGTCTGAATCATCGTTGTTCTTAAAGTTTTTATTGATCAGTGGTCATAAAGTGTTTATTTAGAACATTAGTTTATAATTGCAACGACTTAAGAACAGTGGTTCAGGTTTTAAGAATATCACCATTATTTTAATAAGCAGTTTTTGTTCAACTCCGCGTATTTTAAGTAATTTAGAAATTCATCTGACAATCTTTTCACAGATAATTATGAATTCATTTTTAAGGCATTATAATTGTAAATTTTTTCAAAATAATTTATTTCGAATGTAGGGACTATGTCAGTAATGTACAACACTACTCGCTAGTTGGATAAATTTGGACATTTTTTCTACCCCCTGTAACTCCTTATGCGGTGCTTTTCGAACGATTCACTAGTGACTTCGTGCCGTTTCCCACGTCGCTACAGCTCGCTTCTCCTGCCAAGTGAGCTCCAGCACTCCTCTTTAGTTTTCGGTATAACATCAACAAATTTCACTTCACACGGTATTTTCAACAACTTTTATAATAGCTTTATAATTAATTTCATACGTAATTCAGTACCTAACTCCATACATAATTACGTACACAATTTCATATACAAGGTGTGCTCAATAAAAGACCAGACTGATTTTATTGCGCGCGAACCGTTCAGCGGATCTAAACGAAGAAGGTTGCGCCATCCAGGGACACATTTGACAAGGAGCAGTTGTCGCGTTTGGGTAGGTTGAGCCGTTAAGCAGCAACTGCGGTACTTGCGTGAACCTGTTCGTCACCTCGTACAACGGCAAGAATGAAGGAGGTAGGGGAACAGCGTGTGTGCGTGAAATTTTGTTTCAAACTTGGCTAAAGTGCTATGGAAACCTTCGAAATGAATCAACAAGCCTTTGGGGATGAAGCTATGAGTCGAAGCCAGTGTTTTGACTGGTATAGTCTCTTCAAATCGGGCAGAACCTCTACAGATAAGATTTGCGAACGGGGCGGTCATTCCACATCGACAGACCCCAACCACGCCAAATTGGTGAGAAATTTTGTGCGAGCAAAACGCCGTTTAACTATTAGGGAGATATCCGATGAAGTGAACATTAGTTTTGGATCCTGCAGACCATTTTGACAGAAAGTTTGGGCATGTCGCGCGTCGCGTCAAAATTCGTCCAGCGAGTGCTGACTGCTGAACGAAGACAAACACATGAGGGACATTTGTCAGGAGCTCCTGGATCGAGCCAACGCCGAAAAATATTTTCATAAAACCATTAAAGCCGGTGACGAAAATCAACCCTGAAATCAATCTTGTAAAGGCGCCGATTCGAGTCAATTTTGGACATTAAAACCAATTGTACGGAGGACCTGAAGAGGATCCCTAAGGCAGGCTTACCAGGCGGGGTTCGAGAGCTGGAAGAAACGTTGAGAAATGTGTGTCGTGAGCCATGACAACTACTTTGAGGGCGACAAATTCGAATAAGCTGTATCTATCGAAATAAACAAGTTATAAAATCAGTTTGGTCTTTTATTGATCACACCTTGTGTAATGCCATAAACAAATCCATACAGAAATAAAGAATCCATACAGAAGAAAAACAATTACAATAGCATTTATTCCTTTATTGTGCACACAGCATTTCTATTGGACGTTTTATTTCCTCTTAGATTTTTCACATTAAATGAACCAGTTATATATCTCACATTAATACAATTATTATTAATCTATAATTAACTCTTTTTTGGGAAAATGGTACTATTTCTTGCTAGAGGCAAAAACATTATTTCCGTTGATCTCAAATGTGTCTTCTTAGATTATTGATTGACCTCACTCTAGCAGTTCTCGAAACGAACTGACTCTCTCGGCAGATTACTTCTGATCAACGCAACGATTTCTTCCCTTTCTAAATTATCTTCCAACATGGTTCAGAAAGAGACGATTTTTAGATTATTCTATTGAGTTGGCAGGTAATTTAAACTAGCAGAGTAATCTACTCTTACTCACCATAATGTGGGTTCTGTCAATTTACGCACAGCATAAGAGTGTGTAAATTTTCTTGGCTAATTATACACCGCTTAAAACTAACTGTATCGAAACACTCGCTGTCGAACTAAATCGCGAAAATATAGTACATAACGTCCAATGCTGTATCTCAGTAAATGGCCAAGCATTGTGGTTGTGAACAAAAGGCATTTCAAAAGATTACCGCTCAGTTCGACATAAGCAACACTCATTACTTTTTAACTGTATCCGATAGGATAGAGTAACATTTTAACGCTTTTTTCTCTCTAAAAATAGATGTTGATTAGATCTTACTGATCTATACGCACTTTTTAAAACAGCTAGTGTAATTCTGAAACCCTTTTGATTTTGAAACGAAGATAATTTGCATCCTTAATTTTCAATTTCCGTTACACGGGATGTGTACGGATGTGTATGTAATTAAAATAAATTATTTTAAGAACATAAGGAATGAAAAAATATTTAAGAATAAAGTCGCAATGAAATTGGAAAATTTTAAACCTCCAAATCTAAAGCATCAATATTGTGTTATTTGTGAATGGATTGCCGTTAAGGGACGAAATAATGATGGACTTTGTACATGTCAGACAGTTGTTTAAATATCGATATGAAAAACAAAGAAATATAAATTATGTTGAGATTTTCAGAATTTTTTAAAGTACATCTCTACTGTTTGGACAGACGAGTGTTTTAATAAACTCTTTGAAGTCATACATGTTCAAAACTTATATTCATGCGGAGCCAAGATTTTTAATTCGGACGAGACAGTAATAACACAGTAACATTTCGTGGTATATTCAGCGTACTATCCGTTACCATAAAATATCAGCATTTTTGCATTACTGTAATATGAAACAAATGAGTTCTATTACTGCGGCACGTTAATCGACATTGTTGGGTGTTGCTTCCGAATGTATCTATTTCAACAATACATTCGCATACCGTGGCTCGAAAATTCCTCACTTCCGCAAGAAATTTAGATACCGCTGCGGAAGTCACACGAGGTTTAAACCCAGAAAAATCCAAAAGACGATACAAAAAATCATTCCAAGAATTTAAGGCTTGAAAAACGCAGCTTCGTGTCAACCTGGTATTCACAATATTTTAGGAGTGCCAAAAATGCGGGCTTGGGTGAGGCCCACGCACCAACCGAGTCAGGGAGTGCTCGGAGTTGACATGGTGGGTGAGGAAGAGTCGCCACCCACATTTGAAAACGACCCTGCCGGGGCCAAAGCCCTTGCGACCACAGCCGGAAGTGACGGCCCGAGCAAGGGGATGCTGCAGCTCTGGGTCCCCGCCCGATACGGCCGACGGACAGCCTGCCATGACTAGAAGAGTCACGCCGTCATGAAGAGAGAAGTTTTGTTTTGGGGAAAGTCATTTTGGTTGTGTAGAAAAAGAGTTTGAACAAATGTACATAGTCAGTCTGAATTAAGTGTTTGTTAAAAATTGATGTTCGACGTTTCATTATCTGAACATAAGAATAAAGATAATCAGACACAGAAAATACTTAGTTCAAACATCACACGAAAGGTAACTGCAGTCGGCAGAAAATGTAAGCGAGAGAAAGCTTAACGGGACCAGGGTCCCAGCGTTTCCCAGAGTTGATAAAAACAACGAAGCGTCCGAAGATTGTCCAACCGGCCATGAATTTATTTTCGCGGCGCAACTCTGGAAGGTTATTCCTTCTCAAACCATCAATGAGTCGCACTCTATAGGTGTTTACAGACATTGAAACGTCGGTCTTTTTCGCATAGAGGGCACTCAACCAACCACCCATATCCTTCTCGCATGCTTTTTGTAGCAAGATTTTAAATTAATAAAAACTGCGATGCCAGCGCACCCTAACAATCGCAGCTACGTCAAAAAATATTGTAGGATGCAAAAGCACACACAGACACCGCGCAAAACATCTCAGAAATCAGTTAGTTATAGCGATAGCCGAAAGCGCGTCTACACGTACAAATACGTCCAGAGGTTCCCGGGAACATGGCGGATCCGCATACGATTACGTCCAGAGGCTCCCAGCGACAATGTGCCTGAGCGTAAGAACACGCCCAGAGGCTACCACGCACGGAAATATTTTGCGTAGCAATTCGTCTAGAGCAGTCAAAGGGTTAAATATAAGTTATAAACGTGTATGACTTCAGGTAGCTTATTAATAAAACTAGCCTCTCAAAAAATAGAGGTATACTTTAAAAAAATCTGAATATTTAATAAGAGAAAGACAATTTTCCAAAACCTTTAGATTTGTTTAGCAGCATCCAAAGTGTTTGTTTAGCAGTATCGAACTGGAAAAAATTAACAATTTTGTCAATTAACAACAAAAAATCTACATGAAAAACATATTAATGAAAACAGAAATTTAAATTCCAGGAAGAAGAAATAAGAATATCCAGGAGATTTTTGAACAGAAATCTGCTTGAAACATAATTTAACTCCCATTGTTTTAAATGTATTATTTGTTTCTATTGCTTTTGACGAATATTTCAATACTTCTTTACGATACCAACAGAGGACCAATAAGTGAGTGGTATTAGAAATGAAGGTACTGAGGTTATAATTTACGAGATAGCCATTGAAGCATCGACAAGGACTTGGGCTCTACCTCCTCTCTTCTAGTAGGACGCAGTTCCAGCCCGCTGCGCTGTCCGCGCAGGCGGCCGGTCGGTCCATCGCTTGCTCAATGGCCTCACTGCCTTCCGCCCCGCGGCGACCGCAGGCGTCCGCTCGGTGAATGCGAACGAATTGCTGGCGGTGACCGCGACCCAATTGCGGGCTTTCTCAGCAGCGCTCGCCACTCGCTCGTCCACGCCCCGCCGACGCCGCCGTCCCTCTTCTGTGCGAAGCCTTTGGTTCACGGTATTCCTCGTTTGCTTGAAAATAATATACTACTTCTGAACGTCACAATACAAAGCACGTGAGGCAACCAAAATAATTTTATCGGTTCATATACGAGCCCCTTACACCCCGAGTGGTGTCTGTTATTGTCATTGTTAAGCGGTACTTAATGATTAGCTAGAGTAATAAGAGTCGGATAAAAAGTAATGAGAACTGTTTTTCTTTTTGAAATGACAGTATTAACATTTACACACGTTCAAAATAATCACCTCCGTTAACTGACATTTTGTCAATGTGAGTCTATTTCTGTTGATGTCCCAAATTGACCTCCCTGTAGCATGAATAATTTCTTCTCTGGTATTGTATCGGTTACTTCGCAGTGGTTATTTAATTTTGTTGAAGATATCTCTGGATGAAACGATTGGCAGGGACTGTATCGGGTGAATAAGGTGGATGTTCCTGAATCTCCCATTGCTGGCGACGCAAGAGTTCTTCACGTGTGGTTGTTCTCTTCGCGTGTTATCCTTCTCATCATCTCTAATATAAACGCTCTAATCTATCGTGCGACTGTGGAGTTTGGAAACACTACATCACCACATGCTTCACGCAGTGCCTAAAATACGTCTTGCTTATTCCCACCTCGTGCCACTTCAATTCTGAGCCACAAACGTTGCTCTACCTTTGTAAACATGACGCTTGCTCGCTTGCACTATTGCTGTGGTGTTCAACGATTTACACACTGTAGTAGACTGACAGATTACTGTTCCCGCTCCCTGCACACACTGGTCTTATAGTCCTTCCTTTTGACACGACAGATGGCAGCACGCCGACTCATCAGCTTTAAGTTACAGCAATATTATCAATATTTTTTATCCAATCTAAACATTATAGAAAATTGAGCAGTATGTTTTGTATTATTTTTACATATGTGTGCATAGAAAGGTTGGTTTTAGCTCACATTGACAATAATGATTAATTTTGATCCGTTAAAGACTTTGTATAAGTGTAGAAATGAAGTTACATCACTTGTGTTGTCATCAGTTAAAATGTGTTTGAAAATATGAACTGCAGTTATTATCACTGTATTTACATTTTTTTAGAAACTTTGTAAATTAAAAGCACAATTTTTACAATAAATAACATTTCATGGACAATATGAACGAAAGTAGACAATACAAGGAGTCAAATTTTAATTTCATGATTAAACAATAAGTTTTTTGAACAACATATGAACATATTCAATTTAAAAATTGATTAATTAGCAATTCCCCACGTGACACCTCAGATAATTAGTCCCGTGTGTGTAGTCCACTGCTTTATCATGGGGGGTGGCGGTGATCTTCGCTCGTTGGTTGGCGGGATCCGGCGCCGATCTACACGTCGGCCTTCGATGTTTTCCCCAACAAGGCATCTCCCACCAGTAGAGCACTTCCTCAACCGGGCCAAGCTCTGCGCTCCCGACCGGTTTTCCAGCATGTGTGGTAGTGTAGTGCATGTTTGTGCGTGTAAGTACGAGGTGAGGCTAGGACAAGGCAGAGGAACGAAAAATCACGCGCAATTCTTCGCCCGTTAGTTAGGGTACTGCTCCAGCACCTGGGGTTGATCGGCGAAACCACAAACAAACAAATTTAATATCTTTGACCCGGGTGAATAGTCCCGAGTATTAAGTCCTGAAAACGTAATTTTACAGGAGAGCAAAAAATAACTTTTAACTGATGCTGTAAATCAGGAATTCATGATATTCAAACGAAACCAACACACAACTGTTGTGTTTTTACAGCTCTTTCACTGAATATATGTTCCAACGCAGAATTACGCATTTTTTCCTTTGAAGTAGAGTTATTCGGTTATTCATGCAATAATTTGAAAATACAATTCAATTATTCCGTTATTAACGTAGAACAGAACGTGAAGTATGACACATGTTTCCTTTAATTTAATGTTATTTTCAACATTCCGTTAAAAATAATTAATAATTAAGACGTAACTTGTTTCATAAATAAGAAAAATTTGAATATGAGACACTTTTAATTTCTGTTTAATAAGAATAACAATTTTTGGTTGATAGCTCATAAACAACACACAAATGAACATCAAATGAATTCTGTTAAATAAGAGTGCACTCATGTAGAACACTGAAATTGTTCATCCGGATCGGTTTCACTAAATTTGGATCTATACATTGAATATTTAATGTATACAGCTTTTTGTAAAAGTCATAAATCTTGGAACTATTAACTGCAAACGTTTATTCAATTTTTCTTTTCTTCAAAAATCTCTTATTTTCAGTCAAATGAGCGCTCACCTTAGCATCTGGTGCTCTCCCAAGACAGCATCATTTCACGGTTACAGCTCTATTACTGTATTTACTCTTTGACTGCTGGGTTTTCTGCATTTAATCTTCTACTCTGTTTCAACATTTGGTGCGACAACAGACTTCTTCCATGGATGGGGGTGGGGGTCTAAGCGCGTAGTGCGGCGCGGCGTCCGAGGGGAATACCTATTTTCTGTTTCCATTTGACACTCTCTGCAACTTAATTGTATGAATTTCGCATGTTTTTGAAAGAACATAAAGACAGTCAATTATGGACGGTATTGAATACATTATTTATGATGTTTGGAGAATTTATTTTTATTTCATGAGAAGTTCGTTGATTCAAAATGTACTTAATGAATTATTTCTGTACGTTTGACCTTCTAGAAGGAAGACTCTTTCTGCCTCTAACGGTGTGTGCATCTTGTGAATACGAGTGTATGTGGAAAATCTTTCATTACTGCAGTATTTACCAGGGTAGTGACATTTTCGAAATAAAATAATTTTATTTGTGAAAAACGTATCCAATTAATAGTACTTGTTGCAAAGTACAATCACCGTATTTTTAAACCAATTTTTTCTGTTTTGTAAGAATCCTATTACTATCAATTCTCTCAATTTAAACCTAATACAAAAACTCAAATACCTATTGGAAAACCAAGCCAGAACCACGTGTAGAATAAGCCAGAACCGCGAGGTGAATGTAACTGATACTGACACTGCACATGAAATTATGGAAGTAATGCTTCAATATAGACTTTTATTTAACACAGTTTTAATTAATTTGCATGAATTGCTTACATTTATTATAGTGTTCTGAATTTTGGAAATTACATTTCCGTCATTAGATGAAGCTGCAACCTCCAGTTTGTTGAGGTACCAGTCACCAGTTGCTCACGGAAGCTTCAGCAATCACGGTATTTTCACAACACGCGTTATGCGAGTACATATGGATTTATAGCGAAAGTTAATTTCCTTTAAATAGAAAGTTTTTGCACCCTCAAACGTTAAAGCAATCGAGAGTACCATCGATCTTCTGCGAACGCGCAGTTTGCATCACTTTTGTTCCTCTGAGCAAGCGCAGAAGATCGAGATTACAGTCGATAGCTGTCCACTCTGGTGTGCAAAAACTGCGTTATGAGATTGGTGGCTGTCTGTGGCCCTGCGTTTGTAAGGGCCATACACTTTGATTCTTTGATGGCGTATTTTATTAAGTACCTCCTCTACAAGTGTCTGATCTGCAGTGTGACACAGGAGTTTATCTTCGTTTTTTGACTTGCATTTTTATCCTTGTTTTATCATTTCGCAGAATTGGATCTCTCGGGAATTTCCTTTCTTTTGATCGTAATATACACCCACCTCCTAACTTTCTATGTTTCTCTTCTCATTGTTGACCATTTTATATCAAAAGATTGAAAACTCCACACAGACACACACACTCTGCTTGAATCAAGCAAGATTTGACAATGTTAAACATATTCTGGGTTAGTCTTCAACACAACGTTTTACGCGAATAAGCTGATAACTTTACTAACATATTTCTCTCCAATGATTATTTCAACTAATCTTCTAGCGTGAAAAAAGAAAACAAATCGACTTATTTGACCCCCATCTCAATCAGATTTTTCGTCCACTTTCCCTGATCCTTTGAACAAATGCTGAGATGGTCCCTTATTTGGCTTCTGGACATAAATGTAACTTCATTATTTGTGCATGTCTGCTGAATTTCAGTGGGAAAATGTAGTTATTGAAATTATTGTTTTCCATATTGTCGCGGCAAAAAGTATTATTCTTTCATTAAGAACATGAAGGTTAAGGGCAAAACTTCATAGCTAATTTTCCTTAGAAAATATATATTATTATAGGAGCGAATATTTTTGTCAACAAAACTTGAAAAAACCGCTCTTTTTTCTGTATTCAAAATTCGAGTAGATATGGTTTAGGATAGAAATCACAGAATTATGAAAACGTGCACAAATTTCACTTCTCCCCAAAGCTCGTCACACACATTTTAAACTGTTTTTGATGTAAATAAATAAATATTTGATTTTGATCAGTGATCTCAAATCATTGACACAACGTGAATAACCAGACGACTTGGCTTATCTTGTTAGTGTTTCTGATTTTAAGAAATTTACGTGCTGTTCGTAAATACACATGTCTATTACTCATCAACGGAAGGAATTGAACTTTTCTGCTTATACACGAATGTAGAGAATCTTTCAGAGAATTCAGGAGTATAATTTTCTCATTTCCAGCAAAATGTCGTCTATCAGCTTAACCACCGAGGTCAAAGATATATAAAAATAAGCGTTTGTTCGTATTTAATACGATGCCGTATCACTCATCCGATTGCCATAAAACTCTGTCAACTTTTTGCGTACAATTAGCGCGACGAGAATAGGCAGAGTACAGTGAGAATGTGTGTATGTTTAGCGCAACTAGACGCGCGATGATAATGATTTTATGCCTCTATGCAAGGTCTGTCAATATGGAGCCCGTACGTGCTCGGAGTGCGCTTGCGCTCTGCAAGGGCACGCAGTGCCCGCGGGGAAGGTAAGACCGCGCACTGATTTCTCAGCCAGGGATGCACAGAAGGCTGTCATGGCGGGACGCAAGAAGTATAACAAGTTTCAGTCCGAATGGGCTCTTGATTTCGTGTGCAGTGAGTGTGAAGGTGATTCCCTTTGTTTAATAAATGTTCATTATTGCTCTATAATTTTTGATGTGGTTTATTACGTGTATTTTCACACGAAATATATGAACATAAAATTTCTTTAAATGTTTACTTTCAATAATAGTGTTTTTTCTGAAATTATGTTATATAATACTTATATCGATTTGGTATGTATTTTGGTTTTTCTTCAAAATATTCATTTCAGTTATTTGTAATTAGTGTTAATAGTTCTTATTTATGCATTCTCTAACATTAAGTAAAAATGTGCGTTAATATTTCCTTGCTGTAATTATCAATGCTTGCACAACTGCATTTTCAGTTTATATGTCAATTTCCATTAAAAGTTGGAAAAATGTAATAAATGTCTATGATATACAAACCCAGGTACATGACCAACCCACCGCATTCTCACGAACTTTTCTCACCTCTGCTTCCCGCCTGTGACACAAGTGACTTCGCGAAGCTGATATCGCCGCGTGCCCAAAACTTTGCGAAGACCATTCGCGTGCTCGTTCGTCTGACGGCCCTGCTCTAAGCTCATTCAAGTGCCCCTGAACAGAAGCTGTAAGCAACCCGCAGCACCCTCAAGTATTACGCGCGTATTCACTGCATATTCTGGGCCCGCGATTGTGAAATATTGACCGGAATTATTACTTGAATGTTATCTCGGACTAATAAATCAAATTTTTCCAAGTGTCATGGTGAATGAAAGCCCAAACGTGAAGGAGAATATTTTAACAATAGGATACTTGACAACCATGTACAAATCAGAACATAAAACAAACAAATATTACATATGGAAAGAAAGGAAAGTGAATTGTTTCTAGAATAGAATTCTGAAGGTAACAACATTTAGGTATTCATCGTCGCTTCATATATACTCGCATGGATAATTTTCTCTTCATTTTAATTTTCAGTTCAGTATTCTAATAACTAGTAATTCCCTGATTTTACGTGCAAATACATTCTCTACAAGAGAAGTGTATCACCATTATTGCTTCTTCATAGCTCGTGAAGTATTTTTCTCGAGCAGATTAACTATTTTTATCGTCCTGTGTAGATTTAGGTTTGTTACATTAGTAAAATACAATCAGTATCATGTTATGTTACATCAGATTTAATATTTTCTGAGCAGCCGTCAAAGATACCTCCGCCACCACTCAGTAAGCTAATGTGAGTAAATACAAATATTATTAGCTCTCGTTAGGTGATATAGGGGTTCTGTAGCGGCATATTATAGCATAACCCATAAGAAGCAAACTGATATTGATACTTTAATAGTGAACATAATAAATGAATCTTTTCAAGCATAAGGTAAACACGAAAATGATAATTGAATGACAATTCCCTAATTAATATGTATATTTACACATTAATTATGGAATGGATGGCATGGATAAATTCTGGATTTACATATTACATAATGTATATTTTGATGCAGTGATAACAAATCTTAATACTTATTCTCTCACAAAACAGAAGTTCACAAAATCCCGTGCGTTCTTTTTCTGCTATGTATTGCAAGCATAAGAGACGATCCGAGATGTAGTAGAATATTTGCATGTGTTTGCATTTAGTGCGTGCAAATTACGCATTTAGGAGGGAAGAAATGAATTAAAGTTTTAAAATGTTGATTCTTTGAAATACATAAAAATTAGTAGCTCATGAATTCTCCCGTTATTCACCAAAAAAATGCTTTTTGTTGCAAGATTACTTTTAGAACATGTTTGATCGCGATTATTATGATAACTTACTCCTCATAAGACACTCCTGTACCTTTATAAGTTGAAAAGATTTCGAATACCAGAATATCAGTAAATTTCTAACATTTCGTTGCAACTATAATGCAAGAGAACAAGTGATTCAAAAAGAATTATGTTCACTACATTCGAAATAATTTATAAATATTGAACAATTTTTGTATTATATATATTTTCAATAATCATTCGTGTTTCATGTTTTTTACAGTCATGTAGATGAGTATATTTCATGTGGCATTGAATGTTCCATTTATCCAATTCTTATTAATGGCCTGAAAACAATGGATCTTGTTCATACGTCCTTTCTCAGCACCATCACCACCGCTTACGGAGGCTCCTCGCAGTCCATGCTCCCGGGCCTGCTTTCGCCCGTCCCGCCTCCCCCGTTGGCGCCGTCGACGTGCTACATCTTGCATGAATCCCTGGGGCGGCGCGGCGCAGCGCGCCGTGGCGCAACGCTGGCATGTGGCGGCGGGGCGGCGGCGGCGGTGGGCCGTTGTGTGAGCGCGGGGGCGGCAGCTTAGCGCACAAAGCCTCTGCGAGGTCTTCGCGATCCGCGGCCCCAAGGCGCCCACTGCCCCCACCCCCCCACCCCCGCCGCTCTTCACCGCGCTGCTCTGCGCCCAGGTGCGGCCCGCCCCTCCCCCCCGCTGCCATTGGGCTGGGCCTTCACCGTGCACGTGCACCCACGCCACACTGCCTCCGGCTCTACTGTATTTGCTACACCTTCTCTCTCTCTCCCTCTCTCTCTCTCTCTCTTTATTATCCTGCTTCCCTCACACTTTCATCTTTGTATAAAATTTCAGCCATGTCAATTTGATATTTAAATCGTCGACTAAGATACGAAAATTCTTCAGTATTTGGACGTGCTTAACTTATATGTGGTTTTTTCACTTGCTGCATTCATCATATTTGAGCTCACAGCACTTACTTTTACAAATTAAAATTAGCCTCTGCAGCTTTCCTCATCTATCTCCTATCACTTCGCTTCTATCCCACATCTCCGCCTTGTGAATTTACATACATGGCCTACTAACCTTCTCAATTCACATCGTTCCATCATTACTATCAACTTTATCAGTCCTAATTTGGCTGCATGGGCCACCAAAATTGCTTTCTCTGAAGCTCTTCACTCCCAGCGACTGCTTCAATTCTCCACTCTCCTCTCACCTCCAACGGCTGTTCGCTCACCTCTACGCATCCCCTGAAGCATCAACGGATGACAATACGTCACGGCTACAATGCTCATACACATTTGCTATTATCGATTTCTCAGGAGAACGTTGTACCGGAATCTCTCCCTTTGCCTCACCTGGCAGCTCGGTTAATCACTGAGGAAAGGCGTCGGCATGGGCTGCGTTTCTGCTGCCTTTCCCTCCTCCCTCCACCGCCGCGGTGGTGTGCAGCAAATCCACCCCAGCCTCCCGCGCAGTCTTTGCTCCCACCCCCACCGCCACCGCCTCCGCCATCCCCACTCTGCCGTCCCCACCACTCGCGTTCACGGGTCGCGCCGGCTGTTGCGCTGCATCCATTATGTACGTAATTAGCACGGCGTGCAAGTTCTTACAGCTGAACCGCGCCACCGCGCCGCTAACACCCCCGCCGCGCCGCGCCATTCCCCGCCACTACTCCTCCCCACCCCTCAACCACCTCCCCTCCCCGCACTCTCCCAACGCCGCCGCGCTCCGGGCTGCGCCGCGCCGCTACCACTGCCGCCATCCGGATGATTCGCTGCATATTTGATCGGCGCGAATTATGAATGAGCGTCTTCATTGGAAGTTGTTGAAGTTTTCTGGCCCGCGCGAGGTGAAAAGCAGGAACGCCCACGCTTGAATATTGCATGCTCTTGATACTTTGTAAAGGATTTTTGTGTGGGATGCACGAAGGTAAAACACCGTTTGTTGGGAATGTAGGTCGGAGAAAGCAGCATGTATTAGAGGAAAGAACTGGAGGGAACCCAATAAACAATTACTCAAAAAAGTACTCTCTTACTTCTATTCATTGTTTTTCTCCTTCAGTAATAGCTCCATAATTATAGAACAAAGCCTATTTCGTAATTCAGTTCAGTTTATTGGGACCTGAAAATAACAATTTAAAGAATTATTTTCATAAAATTAAAATAAATAATATATCAATTTTTCGTCCCCTTTTCTGCACAATTTTCAAAGACATATTTTAATATAAACATCCAAGACAGTGATTGATACGAATATTATTTGAAATCTTAAACAACACATTTTCCGAAAATGTTTTGACTTATTAAATAAACACTGTCTTGAAATATGTTATTGAATTGAAACATATTGAATCATTTTAATATCTCTATTGGAATTGAAAAAAACTTGTTTTCTTATCGAAGGCAGTTATGCATCAGAGTTAGAAGCTTCCGTTTCCCAGGCAAGCTGCTTTAAGATTGGTTCGCCTGCGCGTCCTCAACAGGTTCTAAGCGCTTTCATTCAGTCGTATAATATTACTGCTAGATTTTAGTTTTTATACCAATTTTTTCTACTCCCATTGTATAATTCTTTCATTTGATGACTGCAACCCGTTGCATAATGATACTCATTTCGTTACAGTTTACATTATGATACAGGTTCTTGACCAATAACAGAGAAGCTTACAAACCAAGTATTGACACTTCATTAATCATTGAGAACCTTTATAGTAAATGTTTCATTCGATTGTGTACATTAAATTTGTATTTAATATTATATTATGCTTCTCAGTTTTAATTTCTTTTATTATTATTATTATTATTATTATTATTATTATTATTTATTTTAACGTGAAATATTATTTAAAATAAATTGAATCGTAATTTCACTTTGATCCTATTTGACTAGCGCAGTGGTAGTTATTGGAGAGAATATTTGACTTAGGTTAAGATCTGAACGCAAGTCATTTTGGGTGTTGTTGTCGTGTGGATGTCGTTAAGAAAAGTCTAGTTTAAAATGTCTAGTGTATCAAAGATGGACTTGACACCTCCAGAAATAAGAGAAGAAGCAAAAATGGTAACGTCGGGATTATTGCCGCAACTTCTATACTCCCTTGCCGGCGGTCTGGTAAAACAAAGCTACCTGCGGTGTGTAGGGAGCTGTCCACTAGGTGGCTTTGGCTGAATCCTGTATGTCAATTGCCACGAAACGATTCAATGTAAAAGTTGCATTTATAAAGGTTACAATATGTCGTAGAAGAAGTACCAGTATGAAACTCTATGTAATGGGTATTAATACACTCGTGTAAAGTGTACGATACTCGCTCGTTCCTCGTTCGTATCATAATATCACCCTCGTGTATTAATACCTATCATTACATCATTGTTTCATAATGTACTCTTATACACTACAGTTTTGACAGAAATATATTTCTGCCATATTCAATACTTTAGACTGGCCAAATGTTCCGAAACGAACCATTCACTCGATACTACTTAGATGATAACCCTTCTTACCACTAAAGTTACTCATCTTCGATCTTCGACATTGAAGCATTGTTTCACAGTTTCTATGTCGAGGGCTGCGCCAGACACAGCGAAACTATTTAGGGTGCTATTCAATATTGCTGGATCTTGTAGACTGAGTGAGCAAAGTTACTATGTTCCTAACGTTCTATTAGAGGACACGGAGTATCTTGTAGCAGTGTCAAAAGCGTTCCATTCAGGACGAGATGGACACTTACTAATTTAGAGATCGATGACCCGAGAAGTTTACAACAAAGCCCATCTAACCTTGGAGTGGTCCTGCAACGATGAATTCGTGAGTACTGAGAGAGATGAGAAGTTGGAAGTCAGATGTAAGTCAAAAGAGAAGAGCAAGGATGATGATACTATAAATCAATAATTAAGGGAGAAACTGATTAAAATCAAGCGGTAAAAATTTCTCGCATAACAGAAAATGACACAGTGTGTACCAAACTTATGTAAAAACGAGTTTAAAATTAGATTTCAACTAGTAGAAATATAAAATACTAATATTTATCCGGGTAAAAGTTAGGAGAAAGTGAAAAAAAGAAATTGATAATCCCGCATTAAGACATTACATAATATGAAAATGTATTAAAATATACGCTGTAAAAGAATTCTCGTAAAGTTTGGCAAATATGAAATTACGTAATGTAGTGAAACGTCGATAATGGGCAATGAAATAATTGAAGATAGGGGCAATGTAATTAGAGAGTGATACCGAGCAGTACGTGACAAAATTAAGAAGTACTAGACAGCAAGGGATGACACATATTGGAAATATGCCGCAAGACAGACTTCCAGTGCAAGCCCTGAATTATAAACTGCGACGAAAGAGAAACATTGAAGTCCAAGAACGAGATGGAAAGAGACTGGAACAGGCAATATGCCTAATCCGTAAAGGAAGTTTATGATGATGATGAGATGCCGATGATGCCGATGGCTGTGCGTGTGGAGTGAATGGACGATTTGGAGCGACGGAGGATTGTGATTTTGGCGGCGGGGGTGGCGAGGGGGGGCAGCACAGGGGCCCGCAGTGTGTCCTCGCCTGCAGCGACGTGGGCCGTGGTCGCTTCCTCTCGGGCTACGACCTCTGCAAACGGAGGCTGCGGCAATACTCGAACGGGCTTTGTGCAGGGAATGCGATTAATACCCAAGGCGGACTGCTTTGCAGAGTGGACGGCCGCGCCGCCCCGCGCCGGCTCCTTGGGCGGGCAGGGCCAACTTGCGTATTCTCTTAGTCTTCGCTCCCGGAGAAATCCTGGGCTCGCGCTTTGCACAGCTCCGCCTACGCTCGGCAGAATTTTACAGACTTTTTTGCTCCACGTAAGAATACAGTTGCCTGACGTACCTAATATGTGTGTTTTAAATGTTTAAGGGGAGCCAGAATGGCCCATCTCTCCAATGTTAAGGAACTATTTAATTTATAGCATGAAAATTTTATGTAAGCGTATAATCATTATTTATAAGTATTTTAACGAAGTCAGTTTTAAAAAATATTACTAGTTTGTTGAATACAAATTTTTGTCTATTGTACTCGGTTTTGTTGTGAAATATACTAACATTTATAGGAATATTGTCTAAAGTATTTAACATTTTATAAACCCGGCCCGTTTAAGTGTACGAACTAGTGGGCTGTATTCTCTGTTAAAATTTTGGCACTCTTCTATTAGTTTTTGAGAAAATGTTCCCTAAAGATGATAATTTTAAGAGGAGCCAGCATGGTCGATTAATGTAAATACAATAACTGATCTCATGTTCGCAATGACTTGATGCAAACAAAATTATACTAGAAAAGTCCACGCGTTTATTCTACTCGTTAACAGAGTCTAAAGTTCTCACTGAAGACTTAAATCAAATTTTCCTGCTCTACTATTCACTTTTTGATAATTTGGAAATACCTCTTTTCAGCGAATTTCATTTAAATGCTTTCTCTGGGAGATACTTTTTCCTGTGACGTTCTATTTTCCATCGTATATGTTTTAAAGAAAAAATGACATAGGATATAACCAATGAATTTGAAAACTATTTGCCACAGAGAAGAGATAACAATTAATTTTTATAGAAACTCTCGAGCCCAGTATGCTACTTACTACGCAATATTAAGGTTTCTGATGGATATTGCCCCAGTAATGTATAATTCATTAACCGTAACTCATAATTAATGCCAATAAAATATACATAGTGTGTCTCAAATTATGATAAATGAAACCACACCCATCTACAGTCATATCTCAATAAAATTATTTTCAATATAACCAAAAAGATTACCTTTTTTATTGAATCGTCTAAGATTTTAGAAATTCATTGATGTTTCTTCTATACCGCCGAGCAGCAGCCGATGCGGCCGCCACCACCGCCGCTGTGAGAAGACGCGTTTACGGAATCTCTTTGCTCTGCCCCGCACGCACGCGCGCGCGCCACCTACCGCAGCCTGGAGGAGTCCACCTTCATTACCCCAGCGTCGCTCAAAGCCTCTCTTCACAAGGCCCGCTCAAGCGCCGCGCCACGGCGGCCACGGAGAACTAGACAACATGAGAAGCCTGCCTGCGCAGTAAAATCTCGCTCAGGGATCCCATTGTAGAGGACGAAAGCAAAGGATTTCTGCACATCGAAATCCTGTAAGCAGATTGCTTAGCACAGATTTTATATATTCCCTTTCCTCTTATTCCTGTTGATATTTATTTACGTAATTATGTATTTATTTGCTTATTTACTCACTTATTAATTAATTTGGTTAGTACTATACAGAGCGTATTGTAGTACTATATCATGAGCACATTGAAACTTATTGATTCGGCTCCTTTTGCCTTCATTTTCCCCCCAATCATCTTCATTGTATGATTCTCGTATTTCTAGCAACCTTCTGACCGTACCTTCACAGTTCTCTTCTTCTATCCCTCCAGATACGTACGGATTCTTAATGGTGTAACAAGGACATTCGCGTACATAATCAGGTTCATTTCTTGGAGATATTTTGTAATTTAATCTAACCAGTTTATTGCGTAACTCATTGATTTCATTATAGTATTTTTGTCAGGGAATTGTCGCCCACACTGAAGAGATATTAGTTAAATTTTAAACGTGTCCTATGGAAAAAATTATATGAACATCATTTTGTAACATCCACTGGCATTCTTCTTGATACAGGAAGTATTTTTATACAGGAAAAAAATTGACTATGTCTTTTTACTATTAAGTATCGGTAATTTTACCAAAACATACCTCTAGACAGAAACGTAAAAAGCTTCAATGATGACAACCGTCTTAGGTTGTCGAACTTTTATATTTCTCCTACCCATACGTATATATTTTTTTCTAGGGCTTCTATCCAGCCGACGGCCGGTTACTTTTTACGTCCCGAATGGAACGCACATTCGACCACACACTAGACACCAACACACTTGCAGGTTCCTCGGATCTGGGTCAGCAGAACGCGAGGCCCTCCACGTCAACACACACACGAGAGACAAGCGACAAACAACCATGCTCAAGGTGGGACACAAACACGTGACCCTGGGGACCGAAGAGCTAAATCTCTAGACGTCCTTGACCACAACGGACTTCCAGGGAACACATACGTAGTATATACGAAGTAATACACATAGTGTAGAGAATGTTGTGTAGTGCTGCGAAGAAAGTGCGGTCCCTTCCCTTCTTCTCCTTCCATGGGTCCTTCCCTCGGTCCCTCCCTCCTCTCCTCCCACCCCCCTCCTCACACCTTCCGTCCCGCTTCCTCCGTACTTCCCCCTTCCACCCTTCGTTTCCCCTTCCTCCCTCGGCCCCCCCACCGTTTGTCAGACCATTTTCTCCAAAATTGCTATTATCCGATTGATATTAACGATCTTGTGGGTTTGCGAACTAGAAACAGATATTTTCATATATTTTGGTGGGAGGGACTTTATATGAGACCTCAATGCCATTTCATAATTTTCTGAAAATATTGTGAAGATTTTTCTTAGATTTTTTTATTAATTCATTCAAGTCTTAAAGTCTTCGTAGTCGTCAAGATAAGTCTTCAAAAAGTGTAAAGAACTCTTTAAAAATGGCACCGCAATTTTTTTCGTTGAAATCACAGGTTTTCATAATTTCTTCTAGAAATGATTTCAAATTTATAAAACATTTTCTATAATGGCTAAACGTCGGTTTCTAAAACGGCTCTAATTTTTTTCTACGGATAGAGCAAAGAACGCTTAAAGAATTGCGCAGGTCTCGTGTTAACTGAATTGTCCAAATTTTCTCAAACTGCAATAGTTAAAAACAATGCATGAAGTATGTCCTGTTACAACACCAACACCAGTTCTTTGTCCAACACTTATAGGAGAGAAAGGAAGAGTTGTGACGCTAAATGGTAGAAACGAGTTTTCTCGCAGACAGTTTGATTTTTTCCTGTTAGCTGAGCACCTGGATGTTCATTGAAATTTTACTCGTACATTTACTAAAGTAGTATTTTTCATCAGCCATCCAAAATTACAACTGTTCATTCATGTACAGAATACTGCTGGTGTAGTGGATAACATGAAAAATTGAAGGATTCCCATTCTTTCAATCCGGGATTGTTTCTCAAGAGGTGTCTTTGCACTTGTGCCGACCTAATTGACGTAACCAGCAGTCAGAAGTAATCCTGTTTTTTGGGTACGGTTTTGTATGATGCGTAAAACTTGGATATTTTTAATTTGTATTTCTGATGCTCAAGGGAAAGCCACACTTCGATAATTAGTATTGTTGTGATACCATCTAGAATCACGTGTTACTTCATAATTGCCTAATCAGGCTAAATACAATACGTTTCCCGTAAATTTACTTGAAAATACGGGCAAGAAGTACGTGCTATTTTAGCATCATTAGTTTATCATATGTAGTCCATATTTAACTCCATATTTTGATAAAAATAACTACATATATATTCACACATTTCATATATTTTTAGTCCATATAAATCCATCCTGCTGATAATCGTGTGTTGTCCATGAGAGTCTGTACCTGGCATCAAGTACGTTAACTAAAGTGGACAACTCCCACAGAGCTATTCAATACATTTTCCACCTGTCCATCCATTGAATAATCCACGTGATTACGCTCGTTCGCACAGCCTCTACCAGAGTCCGCTGTGGCTCCGCCACCCACCGTCGCCCTTTCTGGCCCTGGACGATCGGTGCGCCCTGGCGCGCGGGCGATAAGAGCGAATTTATTTTACATCAGCTGCGCGTCATTGTGAGGGGCGACCATTAATATTCTTCCGCGTAACGGCGTTTTGACACGGAACCGCTGCGCTGGCCGTGGAGACTACCGAGGGGGCGAACGGTTCCTAACGGAAGGGCGGTGGCATTCCCGTGCCAACCCGTTCAGGTACAAACGCCTTCCATCTACTTGTGAAGTGAACATCTAATGTGAACATGAAAAACAAAGCGATCATAATGTTAATATTGCAAATCAATATTGTATTGAAATGATTTGTAAAGGATTTTTTGTTGGTTTTTTTTTCAAATAAGATGTATTATTGTTCTACTAATATTGGTTTTGATTAGATTAGCAGCTTTCGACGGCGTGTGCATCACTTGAAGATCTGTCGTTCCTAACCTAAAATTTGTTTACAGATATTGGTTAAGCCATTAAAACCTTGCAACCTAATTAATAAAAATATTAGTGAAGACAATGCCTTTTATTCAAACCATGTCATTGTAATAAGAATACATTTATAACTGTAGTGGTCTTGGTCTAATTGTCTGAAGTGGTTTGTAAGTTCTTTCACAGACCACCGAACCTACAAATCGCATATTTAAAACCGGGTGGATGGATGTGAAAATTCTCAGTGATCCAAAACATACATGTATCATTAAACGAACTGCGGCTAAATTTTTGTGACGTAACTAAGCATTATTATTATTATGTATTGAAATATATCAACGATGTCTCGTCATAAATTATTACGAGATCGTGCCGTTTTAAATGACATCAGTTACCTTAGGACTGTTATATTCGTGACCCGTTCCGAATTTATAGAAAACTATGGGCGCCATGAACATGTTACGATAATTGATAATTAAAACCAATGCCTCCACAGCTAATCTTAACGAATGGATAATAGTCCGGCTAGCTGGGTCAATGGGTCACGTAATGGATAATCGCTATCGCCTACATAGCCAATTATTTGATCTGCCAACTATACAGTATGGCGAGGAATCTGAAAGGAAATTATTATATATCTCTACTACTTAATCAGTTGTGATTGACTAAATGAAAATCATCTTTTCATTTCCAAAATAAAATTTAACAATTTATTGACTTTTATGGACAATCATTGTGCCTTTAGGTTATGACCTCGTTTAAAAGAAAACCTTTGTACTGCAGTACTATCTAAATGTAATCTTGACCGACGGCGCCCCGCAATATCTTCTCACTTGAGTGATGACAATCCCAAGTCCAGCTTCTCTCTTGTAACCCTTGCGACGCTGCCGACGAATCCAGCCCTCACTGCCCCGAATATCCTGCCGGTTCTTACTTAATATTCACAGTTCCTAGTTCTCCCCAACTACGTGGTAAAACATTAAGGTTCAAAGTTCAAAATAAACACACCGCAATATAAAAACTTTCAAAGTTCCAAGCGAATTTAAATGCTGCACATCAACTTTCAGAGTCCGAAAACCATTGATTCTGACGACAAACTTACAAGTCCCACTCCCCTAAGATTAAAATCGCGAGCGATCCGCACCACTCGACGGCCTCTATCCGAATGTCATTTACTCCTCCGCTTTTAGCTCTCCAAGCCTCGGTATCCATCCTTCATTCTTTTTTTAAACAAAACGACAAACTTCCGTCAAGAGTCGACAGTCTATTCTCCCTTAGCCAATCCATCCATTTCTTACCAAATCAAGTAGCCACGCTCTCGATAGTCATTCCTTTCTAAACCAATCCCAAATTATCTTACATTTCTGCCTAGCCAACGCCCCCAAACATTCAAGGCCTGAATGCAGTTTATTGACCTTGCCAACCGCTACGCCGGCGTTGCTAAGGCTGTATATTCCCATTTGTATACTCTTTCAACCACATCGACAGCAAATGTTACTGTCTAAACATATGCTTATATTGATATATCACAGTATATATAAAAATACAATTTAATCTTGAAAAGTGAACAGAGGATCAAGAAAAGTAGGCAGAGAAAGTGGTTCGAAGCGACGGGGCTCATCCACATACAATGACACTGAACTGGAGCCCATCTCACCCCTACCTCGTGGGGTGGGGCAGAGAAAAAATAAAAAATTAAATGGGAGTCTCCCCGTTTTTATTGCAGATTAGGATTCTAGGGTAAAAAGTTCTAAACTTTGTTGTTAACATTTTCTCCGATTTGCGATAGAAGGCGCTGTAATCACCGAATATCAAAATAAGCAAAACACATTAAAAATGAGTTTTTCTCGACAATTCCACATCAAATCCAAAAAAAGGGATATAGTGTTCAATAATTTGCAAGAAGGTTCGCAGGGCTACCAAACGTTGCAGTGTTCAAGGGTGCGGCGAAGCGAAGCTTGGCACCATGAGCTTGCTCTGAAGCCTGGCGCCGAAACGGAGGTCGCGCTCACTGCGATAATGCTGTGCAAATGTTGCTTGACACGATAAGCCAGTGGTGTTAAGGTTGATACCACGAGCGAGAGTCTGTACCACGAGTGCCACGACGAAATCGCCCCTCCACGCAGTTCATCACCCCACCACCAGAGACAACGCCATTCTACTGTAAAACGGTGGGGTTACTACTACTCGTAATAGTTCCATTTCCCGACGCTAGTTGCGCAGAGAATTTCGTGGCATGATAAGGTGCTAGGACCGTGCCACAGCCACCAGTAAAAGACGTTGACACCACTGCGATAAGAGATCACCGGACTGCTCCGAGTCCTTCAAGCACCCCAGTGTTCAAGGAATGAGCTGAGCTGGTGAACCGTTGCACGGCCGCATATGAGGATGCCTGCCGAATAGCAATAAAAATGGCAATGGCAGTGAGGGGCCCCATTTAGACTTTCTGCACCAGGACCCCCGATTGATTGATTTATTGATTGATTGCTGGTGATTCCGAGCGCTTCAATGGCTGTCGTTATTGCCGTAAGTGTAGCGCATGTTTTCTTCCTCAGGAGGTGGCGGTGATCTTCTCCCACTGGATGGCATGATCCGGCGTCGACCTACCTTCGGCTAGCGAGGTTTTGCCCCAACCAGATATCTTCCATTTCAGCGGGACATCGTCCCCAACCGGGACAAGCTCCAAGTTGACCCCTCCCACGAAGAACATCCTCTGCAGTGGTCATCTACTGCTTCCAGGGAATGCCATTCGCGATAGCCTGCGATGGCATGTCGAGCTAAGATAGACTTCAAACGGTATCGTACCTGTTTCTAATGTAAAGTATGCTGCGTAGCGGAATTACATGGGCAACAAGATGGTGAAGTGGGTAAGAATTCAAAACAAAAACTAAATAATTAAATATTTACTCTAAAGGCTGAAATCCATACACTAAATTTACATTTTTTCATATTATTATAAGTTGGACTTGTGTAGTTGGAAGGAGTGACTTTAACAATTCATTGAACAGCAATTTATTAACAATCATGGCCTTTAATGCAGTGAAATATTGTGTAATCGTTCAACCAGAGAAAAAATGTATACAGTATTGATGTTTTCTCAATCTTGAAAACACTGAGATATATCACTATAATTACACGCTGGACTGTGTAGTTAACCTCCTAATTTAACGATAAAGAAAATTCTTAAGCAAAATTTTAGAGATCGTTGATGACATTTGTTATGATCTATAAAATAAGTGGGAAAAAATTGAATGTTCATCTAAAATACCAGTAAGATTTATTGACAACTGCATATCACAGAAATCATTGTTGAGAACGAATACGCTTAGTAGAGAAGATAAGATGGAAAATCAATGTTTCAGAATTGAAGACTCATACAAATGTATGGTCACTATAGATATAATAATCAAGTTATTAGTTTTGTGCAGTAAAACGCAATAGTGTTATTACATTCGAAAACTAAAGTGATAGTAGAGGTGGAAACAAATTAACCTTCCTAGGAAACGTCAGCAACATGTACCCATTTTAAGCTGTAGCCAAAAGCTATCATTTCATATTTATACTGTAAAACGGAATTAGTGAGATGGTGAAACGACAAATGAAATTACGATTCTTAGACAGTGAGGAATATGACCTAAATGAGGTAAGAAATGCATTTAAAACTTTGTTTTAATGTTACGTAGTTGAAAGTTGAAAATGCATTGAATACAGGAATAATTCAATTCCTTCAACCTGGAATATAGGATTGGTGAAAGGGAAACTTGTAAGGATTAATGAAAGAGGAAGATATTGGTTCCACTTTTTTTACAGCCCTCACAACAAAATGCGTGCATTTCACATGTATTTTCTTCCAATGTTTTCAACCTTATCTACATAATCAAAATATTATGTTCACAGTAATGATCATCACTTAAAATTAAGCATAATAGAAAAATAATGAAACCATTTCACTTCATCTCCCTTGAACTTTAAAGTGTCTTTGAAAGAAATAGTTTCCATTCTTTCAGAAGCGGAGTCAAAAACGTATGTTTTCGCAAAGATTATCATCTTACATCCTCCTGCATTTGGATGAACTCTGACATATTTGTACTTAAGACTTCTTTTACAAGGTTTGTAGTTTGCAGATATTCATTCGTGAATGGTTGGCTCTAGAGTGGCCACTCCTTGATTCAGTATGTTGATGAAAGTACAATTCAAATTTTCTCTGACTTGCAACGTTGAATTTTGTGCGGAACATTTTACAGCCCTTCTTTTGCACATATCTTGTAATATATGTGTGGATTTGTTTACAAAACTACTTCAAAATCTACTGTGAGTAGTCTGAATCACTTGGTGAAAAAAGGTTCTGCATCATTTCCCATTTTTGCTCTTATCAAAAAAATTGTAACGTCCCTGAATTCCATACCCACAATTACCAACCGAGTCACCTTCTGTAAGAATATTAGAAGATTTTGTTTCTGACGGCACATTGTATTATTCGTTATTGGTGGTATACTCAGTGGCCTGCTCATCAAAAATGATAAACAAAATCATTGTGTTTCTTAAAATGTAGTACGCACACTGCTCAAGAATAACAAATGAAATGCTTTCGAATAGCACTGAAATAAATTACATATTTTAACAAAACAATCTTTGTCAATTTTTCCCATGACTTCAGCTGCATCGTAAGTACTGTCACTCTGAGTATTAGAATTCAATCAGCATGCGCAAGATGAGATTAGGCGGAATTATCCAAACAAATATTTTTCACTTTTTATTCAAAATCGAAACTCATTCTTTTTCTACTTTCCCCGAGTTCCTGGGTATTATATTCGCACGTTTTCTTGAGCCCTGGAATAACAATCCACACTTCTATACTAAAGTTATTTGAATTAAGAATAAATTATAACGAGCATTGATGAGCACAAAATCTGGTAACCGGAAATGCTCGCCTCCGTCTAACACAAACTATTTTGCAAACGCTATAGGTTTAATACAAAAGTAGTTTCATCGAAATAACCAATCACCCACCCACCCACACCTTTCGCATCTTGCGAAGTGAGGGCTCAAGAAAACGTGCGCGTAGAATATCTAACCGGATCATAGAGAAGCCTCGCATGGTCAGAAGGTGCGTAATTTTCGTTCAATTTCCGCGCGCATTAAACCTTTGTATTTAACTTGGAACTTCTAACTAACTTCGTATTGGAACTTCTGACAAAATCATACACATTTCTCAAACGTTCGGTGGTTCAATAGCTTTTTTTAAAAATTTTTATGCGTATTTTAAAGTAGTAATATATAGATTATTCTCAGTTGGCAAAAGTCATGGAATTGCAATACACATATATTCAGAGATATTAGAATCTCGCACGTACAAAACTAGTGGTGCTTCCAACGCACATACTTTCTCGCTCTGCTTCTATACGGTCCTTATTGCTATTCCACTACTTCATAAACAAGCAAAAGTGTACTATACCAGCAAACCATTTCGGTACCATGACCCGACAAACGAAACTCAAATTCAACGAACCGGCACTTCTACCACTACGCAACACCAACACCGCCTCTGCCAAACAGAGCCATAAAAAATAGAACCGACCTATAAAATGGTAAATTCACGAAAAAGAAACAATTGATACGATGGTAATACGCTTTACAAATATAAGAAGAGAGATAAAAAATTGTTAAAAGTTAAAAATTTGAACAAATATATACTGACATTTCCATGACATTTATCGCAATTACTTATATTTTAGTCAAAACGTAATTCTATCAATTTTATCATTAGGAGCCGGTAATTTTTAACATGCGAAAAACATGTTTTTCAAACATGACCAAGAAAGGCAGCGATAAACCGCATTACGAAGTATTCGTAAGCCTAGAAATTAATAATAATTTCTAAACCGTTTGGGATTGTAAGTTTATCGTATGCCTTCTGGTTATATTGTATAAGAATTTAGCGTTAAAATGCTCATAATTTTACTTAAATTGGTTCATACAGATATATACTAGACAACGGTTGATTTGACATGTCATACGCTTCAGAAATCGAATAACAGAGTTGAAAAATTGTTTAAAAGACGCAGTTAGGGAAAACACAGACAAGTCCTGAATATTTATCTATATTGAATCTATTCGTGAGTAGAAGTACTTCAAATGATTCTCAATAAAGTATCTACACTCTTCAATGTTTTTTCCTGCAACATCACATTCGTCAAATTAAAATCACCCTCGGGGGATCGAACTCGGCACCTTCCTTATGGAAGATCTCAACTCGAAGGAGCATTAATCAACCGCGCTACGGGACAGACTTGCGGAACAACTGCTTATATTTCAGTCAAAACGTACTTGTATCAGTTCTATCATTAGGAATCCGGTAACTGTCAACATGCGAAAAACATGTCTTTCAAAAAACATGACCAAGAAAGGCAGGGCTAAACGGTTTACTCCACATAATTTATCCGATGATCGGCATTTGGAAAATAACTACAACAAGAAAGTATGTGCGATTCTATAGCACCACTAGTTTATTTATATATTTACCTTCCCTTCTTACACACGTGCAGAAAATTTAAAGAAAAAATTTCGAGCGGCTTTTGAGAAAATTTTTTTTGTAAATTTGAATCGCAGTTTACGCAAAAACTATTCGTTTTTCCAAAAAATGGTACATGACCTTATTTGAAGTGCTAATTTTGTACAACCGACTTCTTCTGAGGGAAAATTCTCTATCTTCAATTTTACAGTTTTTAAACAGTTTTTTGCAACTTTCGAAAAATTGAGCCTATCAACGAAAATGATGCCTACGTCATTCCCTTCAACGTTCTTCGCACTATTCAACAATAAAATATAATCAAAAAATTTGGAACCATTTTTTTAATTTAGAAAATCTCAAAATGGGCTTCATGTAAAGTATCCTTAAATACTAAGATATCGGTTTCAAATTCAAGAGGCCTTGAGACGAGTAAAAACCATCGGGGAATATCAATTTTGAAGAAAATCGACCGAACGGTTTAGGCGCTAGCGTTGACCACAGACGGACAGACTGACGGAATGCCGTCAATCGATTTTGAAGTATGAAGAAGCAACAAATCATGGATTTTGACTACATCACGAGATAGAGGATTTTTTTTCTAAATTTAGCAACAGGTTTTATCCACTTTTTTGTCACCAGACCCCTGCTATAAGAGATTTTCTGGCGAAAATTCCCCGTTTTCCGCCGCACGATTACATAACTTTCTCTTCTTACGAAGTATTCGTAAGGCGAGAAAGTAAAAAGCAATGAATTGGCAGAGCTTTCATTTGTACTCAAGTGTTTCATGTGAAAAGGTTTCTGACGTGATTATGGCCGCACGACGGGAATTAACAGACTTTGAATGCGGAATGGTAGTTAGAGCTAGAAGCATACAATATTCCATTTCGGAAATCGTTTGGGAATTCAAAATTCCGAGATCTTGAGTCAATAGTGTGCTGAGTGTGTGCATTTCTGGCATAACCACTAACTACGGTCAACGCAGTAGCAGACGGCCTTCACTTAACGACCGGGAGGAGCTGTGTTCGCTTAGAGCAGTGTTGTCAAGGTCGATGCCACGAGAGGGAGTCCGTGGCACGAGCGCCATGACGAAATCGCTTCTCCACGCAGTTCATCACCCCGCCGCAAGATTCAATGCCATTACTATCGTAAAAGAGCTGTGTTACTAATAGTTTCCTCTCCCGACGCTAGTGGCGTAGAGAAGCTCGTGACATGACACGGTGCCGCGAGGCGTGCCACTGCCACCAGTAGGAGACCTTGACACCACTGGCTTAGAGTTATCAGTGCTAAGAGACAAGTAACACTGCGTGAAATAACCGCAGAAACCATGTAGGACGTACGTATCTGTTAGGACAGTGTGACGAAATTTGGCTTCAATGGGCTATGGCATTCGAAGATCGACTCGAGTGCTTTGCTAACTGTACGACATGGCGCTTCTCCTGGGCTCGCGACCATATTGATTGGAAAACCGTGTCTTGGTCAGATGAATCCCAACTTTAGCTGGTAAGGGCTGATGAAAGAGTTCGAGTGTGGCGTAGAATCCGCGAAGCCATGGACACACAAGTTGTCAACAAGGCACTGTGAAATCTACTGGTGGCTCCATCTGCTGGTGTGGGCTATTTTTACTTGGAAATGGATCATTGACTGGAAATGGTTATGTTGAGGTACTTGGAGACAATTTGCAGCCATTAACATACTTTGTTACCAAACAACGATTAAAGTTTTGTAGATGACACTGCTCTATGTCATCGGGCCACTAGTATTCGCAATTTGTTGGAAGA